>PVJX010001813.1:0-147669 GCA_004027295.1 Dolichotis patagonum | reverse complement strand
CAATAAATAACTTCAGAATCTGAGTGCAGAACTCTAGGGCACTGAGCAGTTGTAGAAATTATGTTCCAGCATATTGTGAAGGTGATCTTGGACAAATGGCTGAATCTCTCTGTAGCCTCAGTTTCTACATCTTTAAAAATGGCAGTAATCAGAGTCTTTCCCTCAGAACCAAGCAGTAAGGATTGAATACAGTAATTCCCCCTCATCCTTAGTCTTTTCTCTGAGGTTTCAGTTGCCCATGGTTAACTGAGGTCTGAATATATTAAGTAGGAAATTCCAGAAATAAACAACTCACAAATGTTAAGTCATGCATAGGGTTTACATAATGTGATGAGATTTTTCACTGTCTCTCTCTGTGCTGTTCTGCCTGGGCCATACATTGCCTCTTCATTTGGTATATTTAAACTGTGCTTACTACCCTCCTGTAGGAACTTAGTAGACATCTTGGCTATCAGATCAAGTGAGGTGCTGTTGCAATGAGGTGCTTGTGTTCAAGCAACACATTTTATGCAACAGCACAAAGCATGAGAATAGGGATTCAGAGGAGGTACTAGGGGAAACAATGTGGGAAGACAGATTAACTAGGTCCTGGGTGGCAATGCCATAGCACATACAGGAAACAATATGGCATATATAGGGTAAAGTACTATTGTGGTCCTAGGGATCCACTGGAGGTATGGAATGTGTCCCCATGGACAAGAGGGACTGTTGAATATCCGGAGTTTATCCCACAACGCCCACATAGTGCTCATACGTGATTGCTTATTTTTCTTTATGGACCTTGGATCCCTACAGCAGCATGACAAGCAGGCACTATTGCCACTTCACAGTGAGGAAATTTAGGCCCAGGGCTGCGAAGGGAACTATCTAGATAAGCAGGTGGGCAAGTGGCAAGATAGGGCTCTGTAGCTTGATCTGATCAGATTAGCTCCTAAATGTCAATGATACAGTTCAGTTTGTAGTTGGTAGAGGGCAAACACTGGGCATTATTAGTTGATGGAGAAGGAAATGGAAATGGAATTAGGAAATGTTCCTTTTATTTAACTCAGGGGTTTCCATGTTCCACTTGGGCTCCTGACCAGTGCTCTGGGCCTTTCTTCTGGGTTCTCAGGCCAAAAGCCCTCTTAGGCCCTGGTGAAAGTGTCTCTTTCACCCTATCCTCAGCAGCAGGCACATGGAGAATCAGACTGCCTCTTTCCTACAAAGGGAGAGTGCAAGCAGGCAGCCAGGACTGAACCCACAGAAGCGCCAGTGTCTGAGAGCGTGGAAGTTGGGGTCCATCTGCAGAAAGAAGAGCTGTGCACAGACATTTCAAGTCTGTTAGGCTGTGGCAGAAACCTAATTCTGGAGTCCTCCATGTGACAGGAAGCTGCCTCGCTGAATAAGTCTGTGCTCAGTGTGCAGCTGTGTGGACACTCAGGGCATGAGGAAAACAGAAAGCTCTGTCAGGCCATCCAGCAAATAAACAAATAACTAAATAAATAGGAAAGAAAAGGCCAGGAAGAAAAGTCTCTGCAAGAGATTTTTAAACGTTTTGGTATTTCATTCACAATGATGACATATGCTGCTCTTGGAATCAGGGCTGTACAAATCCACGGAACTTTCTAGATAAAATTATTGTAAAGGAGCCTTTAGTAGTTATTCAGCACTGTTCATCAGGTACCCACCTGATGCCTGGCATTTGCTGGGTGTTAGGGGAGGGCAAGGAATGTGGGGAACCCCAATCATGCTCTCAGGGAGCTCATATTCCAGAAGGGAGAAAGACCTTAAACAAGTACTTAAAATAATGAAGAAAAAAGCAATGTATAGGGGAATCTGATCTAACTGGGTGGAGTTCGGGGCAATCTGATAAATCCTTTTTGAAGAAATTGATTTTTGATTATATATTTCCAGCAATCTAAAAACTTAGGGGCTTAAAACAACTCTTTTATTTGCTCACATTTTGTGTCAGGAAATCAGAAAGGGCTGTTCTGGCTGCTTCATCTCCACTCCAGATAGCATCATGCATGGTAGCCAGGGCTGGAGGGTCCTCTTCCAAGGGTGTCTTCAATCCATGAGTGGGGTTGTCCTGTGGTGGGCGTGACCGGGGCTGGGCAATGGCTGGAGAGCAGCTGGGGATGCCAGCTGGCCTGCTCATATGTTTTGGGCTTTACAGCGCAACAATTCTAGGAAGCCAGGAAGAAGGACAAGGCTTTTTGTGATCTAGTCTCACACATTCCAAAATGTCACTTCTGCCGCTATCTATTTATTGGTCAAGCAAATCACTATGGCCAATGGAGGTTAAAAGCAAAGTGGATAAGACTCTCCCTCTCCGGAGAAGAAGGGACAAAGAATTTGAGGTTACTTTAACCTACCACACTGGAAAAAGAGTCTATATTCAATATTAATGAGGCCTCCAAGATCAGTCAGGTAGAGGTAGAGACTTTGTTTCTGAGTTCAAAGGCAAGTGCAGAGCCAAGGAAGAATTTGAGACTTTTAATATTTATATTCATTTATTTACTTTGTCATCAGAAAGCCAACAGACACTAACTGGCCCACCTCCAGTGCATAGCTACATTTCAGTGTCAGCAAGCTGACCTCTCAGCAAAACCTACCACTCCTCTTTAAAAATAAAGTTTTATTGGAACAAAGCTATGCCCATTTATTTTTGTGTATGACTGGGTTCACATTACAATGGCAGAGTTGAATACTTGAAAGAGAAACTAAATATTACACAAAGGCTAAATTATTTACTCTCTGGCTTGTTATAGAAAATGTTTCCTGATGTGTGCTACACAGCTTCCATTAATTAAACATTTATGCTAATTACTGGGTTAGGGATTTATGTGCATTAAGTCTTTTGAACTTCATGGCAGGCCATTCAGAAATCATTATCCCAGTTTTATAGATGGAACATAGAGATTCAAATGTTAACTAACATTTCCACGATCTCATAATTAATAGGTTGTAGAACTGAGATTTGAATCCAAATTGTCGACTTAACCTGGCTCTTTAGGACACTTAGGATGGATTTGCAGGATGACATGGATAAACTGTTGTGACACTGTCAATTACTGCAGATAAGCTGTCCCCATGGCCAATCATAGAAGCAGGTCCTTTGAGGAAATGATGAAGTTTTCATGTTCTGATCAGAAATTTGGCAGAAGCAAGGGGATTTTGTGAGCAGGAAAGGAGAGTGGGTGGACGGGATCAGGCCACACTGGTCTTGATATTCAGGGACTGCCTAGAGCTCAGGCCCTTCTACCCATGGTTGAGAACCTTGGTCTATCTCCTAAGGTACCCCTTTCAGGATGCTGCTTCTAGAATGGGGCCCGAGGAAAGTTAGGGAAATAACAACAGGAACACAAAGGCAGACAGGTAAGAGAAACCTGATGGGAGCTGTGGCAGCCTGCATATGATTTCATAAAAATCTTCATGGCTTAATCACTAGAAATTGTGAATATGTTGTTATATAGCAAGGGAAACTAAGGTTATGGATGGAATTAAGGCCATTCATTAACTGACATTAAAATAGTGGGATAAAATCTTGGATTATCCAATAAGCCCAGTGAAATGACAAAGATCCTTCAATGTGGAGGATGAGGAAAAAAGAGAAGACAGAGTTAGAGAAAAATTCGAAGATACTAAACTGTTGCCTTTGGAGATGGAGGAAGGTGCTAAGAGCCAAATAATGCAGGTGGCCTCTTGAAACTGAAAAGGAAAGGTGACAGATTCTTCCTGGAGCCTCCAAAATGAGCCTAGCCCTGCCAACAGATTTTAGCCCAGTGAGACTTCTGAACTTCAGGACTATAAGTAACAACAAATTGGATTGTTTTAAGCCACTAAGTGTATGGTAGTTTGTTACAGGAGCATCATGAAAATAACATAAGAGACCAACTTATTTGCGTACCATATTGTGATCCCATGGTCATTGCTATTGTGAAGAAAATGTATATGATAATTCCAAAGCATGATTTGTGGATTGTGGATTTAGGATGAAATTGAGAGATTCTTAATTTGAAGAATTGATGTTTTGCGTAGTGGAAAGGATTTGACATGATAGTATCAATATCATATATATATATATATATATATATATATATATATATATATACATATTTCATCTTCAAAGGGAGACAGACAACACAGTATTGTGTAAAAATTTGAACTTAGAACAAAGATGGATTGTACCTGTTGAGGACATTGGCAAAGTTATGTCTCATTTTTTTCATCTATGAAATTAGAACAACAATGATAACTCTTTCATGACATCATCCTGAGGATTAATACAGGTTTAATATATACATAATATATAAATATATAAAATATGTTTATATTGTGTATATTATCTGCTTACTAAATATATATGTTTAGTACCCATTTCTAAGCTTCCTAGTGGTATTTTCACCTATTTTAGTGATGCATAAATGTTTAGTTTAGTGAAGTATATATATAGATATCCATTGCTCTGATGTTTTTAATGTCAATCAAAAACGCATCCACAAGAAGATCTTATCTTTCACTTTGCAACCAAAGGACAAACCAGTCTGTGTATGGAATGTAGACCCAGCCATTTTGGGTATATATGGGGATCTCTTTTCTGCTTTCCCAGATGCATAACCAATGATCTCATGCTGTTGGTGTCAATACATTGCATCAACTTGAGAAATTCAGAAGTTAACTAAGTGGTTTAGCAGGGAATCAAGATCCTCACTTTGTAAATATTCTCATTCTGTGCAAGAGGAGGGTATGGAGGTGGTATGAGTGCTACACCTACTCTAGGGTGTGGCAGTCTGCTTACAATATAAGGGAGGCAAAGAGACTTGCCCGCTTTGATCTTATTGCTTTTGATGTCTTCTGTTGCCTTGAAGTGTTGTCCCTGTGCCACGCCACCCCACCTCAGAGCCAGCTGGTTGTGGACTGAAACCTCCACAAACTGTGAACTAAATAATCCTTTCTTTCCTTAATTTTGGGTGTCAGGTATTTTGTCTCAGGAAGGAGAGAAAAGCAACCAAGACATAATTGGTTTCCAGGAGTGGGGTCATTACTGTGACTATACCTGACCAGGTGGTTCAAGAGCCTTTGAGAATGGCTTGTGCAAAGAGTTTGAGAAGGTTTAGGGATGTTGTCTGAAAGATTACAGCTGGAATACCACAGGCTGTGTGGGAGGTGCTGGTCAGAGCTCAGAACAGAGGCTGATATAAATCCTGTCAATAAAGACCAGGCTTGGGAGGTTTTGGCTGGGAAGAAAGACTACATTGGTTGTTGGACTCCAGATGATGTATGTTATGACTTGGCAGACAATTTGTACTTTTATTGTGTCCAGAGATGTTGCCTGAGACTGAGACAAGGGTGACAGACTAACTATTCTGGCAGAAAAAATTTCAAGTCAGTCTAATGTTGAAGCTATGGCATGGCTGTTGTTGGGGGCTTTTAGGCAGATTTATGTTGTGAATCAAGATCAACAAGACCAGCAGGATGATTTATAACATTGTGAGCTTGGCCAGAAAGAAAGCTCCAATAAAGCTGTGAACTGCAAAGACAGAGCTGAGGAAATCTGAATTGCTGAGAAGGAATAGGAGAACATAAAAAATGGCCTGAGGGCATCACAAGAAGCAGCAAGTTACCACCCTTTTCATCTCCAAAACTACAAAGATGAAAGAATTTGCTTTCAGGAGAAAGCTTTAGAGCACCATGGTCCAGAATGGCAGCAGCATAGAAAATTTGTTTCTCAGAATTGGATTCAGGGTGCTCAGCAATCCAAGAACTCTATTCCTACAGCTAAGCAAGAAGAAAGTGTGGCTACTGCTCCAGCTGGCAGCAGACCTTAGCATCATCCACATGACGCTGCTTTTAGGTGCATGAAGAATGCAAGAGTTTTGGGGTTAAGAAGTTTTCCACTGAGATTTCAGAAGGCCTGGGAGACCAGGGAGTGTGCTCTAGAGAGGGCAACATGTGATGCTGTGAGGGTGAAGCCAAAGGTGCAGTGGAGACTCCAGAAATTTGAATGTGGGTCATCTAAAGAAAGCTGTAAGGTGGGAGCAAAGGAGGCTGAAGAGAGGAGCTGAGGGAGGAGTAACCACAAGAAATATCATAGAAGCCCTTTGAAGCTCACAATTTACCACAGACTGCTTCAGTTGCTGGACATGGAACTACAGGACTTAATGTTTGCCCTGCTGGATTATGGACTTGCTTTGGTCCCAATCCTTTGTATCACCCTGTTTGTAACTTTTGGAATGAAAATGGTTGCTTTGCACCATTGAAGTCAGAAGTGTCTAACTTTTCATTTGTATAGGGGCTTTCAACTAAGAGTTTGGCTTACATCTGGGCCTTGGGATTTGAACTTTACAGCTATGCCGAAACTGTTAGGACTTTGACAACTCTTGCAGATGGACTAAATGCCTTTTGTATAAAGGCATGTTCATCAGTCTTTGGGGGCCCAAGGGTGAAATGTTATGGTTCTAATGTAATATAATGTTGATAGATTTAATACTGATTCTTAAGGATTGTAAAAGATGTGTTATAATGTTCAAGTTGTGAAATGAAAATAAGCACATTTTTGTATCTGGAAACTGGTTTAAAGAAATGTGTCTGGTTGTCAATTGACAAGGGGTGGATTATGGTTGATATATTGTGTCAACTTGAGAAGTCTAGAAGTTAAGTGACTCAGTGGGGGGTTAAGGTCCTCACTTTGTAAACATTCTCATTGTGCAAGAGGAAGGCATCCAGATGGTGTCAGCGACTACAGTCACCCTAGGGGGTGGTAGCCTTCTTACAATAGAAAATCTTTGATCTTGTTGCTTTTGCTATCTTCTGCTGCTTTGAAGTGTTGTCCCTGTGCCATGCCATCCTGCCTCAGAGCCAGCTGATTATGGACTGAAACCTTCACAAACTGTGAGGCAAAATAAATCTTTCCTTCCTTAATTTTGGATGTCAGGTATTTTGTCTCAGGGAGGAGAGAAAAGTAACAAAGACACATGCTGAGGACTGATGCCTCCTCTGCCTTTGCACCATGTTAAGTGGTGAGTTAGCTCAATTTTCCTGTGGTCTTCCATCCCTAACCCATGTATTCACAGAGACAGCATATACACCTTTGCCATAGCTGTCCTTGGGAGCAAGTGTGAGATCTTCCCTCATATAGGCACCTGGTGACTGTGGTTTATGTCTTGACCATTTGTCAATGTTTACTTTGTTTATAACTATCTGAAGAGCCAGAGTGGCACAGAGGCTTCAGAGAGGATTGCTGCACTGATCCCCAGGGGAAAATCCCCAAAAGCAGTCTTCCTGGCAGCACAGTCTTGGTGTGTTGATTGACTTGTTGGCTGATGAAATTCTTTACCCATGCTATTAGGGGCTTACGTCATTTTTACGTCTTTGATTCTTAATTTTGCAGTGCTTTGGTTTTCAATTTATTTTTTTCAGTGAGCTGCATAAATGACTCATCAGCAGGAAATGCGGATAGATATTGAACTTAACTGAAAATTCAAATAAGCACACCTCTCTTTTGTGAGGAGGGTTTGCTTAAAGTGGAAAGAACCTTGGGAGAAAGATGGTAGTTACAAGCACCGAATCTTATGCTTTCTGTAAGATTTTAGTTCTATGTCCAGGCTGAGACTGGCCTGGGCCCAGCTGCAAAGGAGACATGTGCCCATGGGGGAAATTCAGGATTACTGATTCAAAACTGATAGTCTCTTCATTAGGAATGTAAGTGATTTTTAAAGTTAGTTAACAAGTGCATTTGTATGCATGCCTGTCTCTATTCTCTGTGACTTGTGTCACTCATTTGACCAGTGTGATGGCCTCATATAAATAGAGGTCTATTTCTCTTGCTCACTAAACAGTGGATAACAGTGGTCACTGTTAAACATACCAGTAAAAGCGAATTATAATTAACATTGAGGTGGAGTTATTAGGAATGGGTACAGTCCTGTGGATATTATGACTTTTTTAAATTACAAGATCCACATGCCATTTGATTCTGAAATTTTCCTAATTTTCATGTAAACAGCTTTGTTAGCATGGCAATCACAGAGAGCAGTTTCAAGAAATTGTCTTGTATTCTTAACCAACATGAAAAAGGCAAAACAGCCATGATGATGAAATCATTGCATAGAATGCCTTTTCATATTTCATGTCTGGACTAAATCCAAGTTTCAAAGTTCAGGGGGCCCCTAGTATGCTGGAGACTTGATTTAATGACTCAAGAGAGCTGTAAGTATTTCTGTCCCTTTATTCAGGCCTGGTGACCAGCTCCTTCAGCACCCCTGTCCCCTCCGCCTTGCCAGTGACTAGGTGGGTATTTCCCTATCTTTCCCACCCTGAGCTATGCTGAGAACTTGCTGAGACACCATGCCACCGGCAGGAAGGCTGACTCTCTCCCAGGATGTTTCTCTTCATTAAAGTCTTTTCCACTTCCTGTAGAATATGTGAATCTTTAACTAACTTTCTTACTGGAAATTCAGAAACCTTGCAAATTAAAGATAACACTCAAGGTTTCATACTCTCAAGCCATGATGAAGCTGAAATAACATGGAAATGTTCAAATGTTTTTGTGTTTTGAAATAATTTCTAAAATTGAAATTTAAAGAATTTACATTTACTCATAAAGATATAGAATTATAATTACAGTTAGCAGCACTTAACAGCAATACATCAAAAACTGGTTCAAAGGCAGAGAAAAATCCAGGACCCTTATTACAAACTAACTAACTTAAGTTTCAAAATATCAGGGTGCATTGTCTAGGATACTAGCTACACACAACTAAGTTTCAGGGAAAAAACTGAATAGATTGTTCTCTCTTTGGCCATAGGAATTCTGACTCAGGTTGAGTGTGAAGATCTGGGAGACAACTTCCAGAAAGCCCTCGGGTAGATCCTGTAGGTGGTTGAGCAGACATCTTAGCACTTTGATATGACAGTTTATTTTGGTAATGACCTTGAAATAGTCTCACATATCAATAACCCCTCTAATATGTTTCCTAATGTATTAGTCTCCGATCTCTGGTTTTTAGATAATACTGTTATACTACTCCTATAATGATCCTGGCTCTTATTTAAGGGTGACTTCCTGCTAGTTCTAAGTACTGTATAATTATTACCTCCCTTCTCCCCATACTACATTCAGGAAGTAGGCTTTTATATTAGTCACATTGTAAAGGTGTGAAAATGGAGACAAAAGAGATGCTGTCCTCTGCCGAAGGCCACATAGCTAGTGTGGGTTGGCAGGATTTGATTTCTAGCTGGCGTGGCAAAGGCATACTGAGGCCAGAGGCCAGATCTCCATAGCTCCCATTGCTCTGTGAGCTACTCCTTCTGAAGGACCAGGCCCACACCCTTCCTGATGTGCTCACCTCTCTTTGTGCATAGCACCCTTTCTTTCTTGTCTTTCTTTTAGTTTTTTATTTTAAACTTTCAGCTTTATTGAAGAATTTTTCAGTTTCTCATATTAGTATATTTGCAATACATGATTACACTTATCTTAGGGAACTGATACATTTACACATCACATCTTAGTCAATTTTCCACTGGTAACATTTTTTTGCCTGACTCCTCTGATAGTAGTAATTATTGAGGAGTTTTCCATTTATGGTCTGTCTCCTCCACTTAAAAGCTTCTTAAGAACTGGACTGTGCTTATTCAGAACACTGCTGAATCTTCAAGCCCTGGCACTATCTCATGGTTGGTAGATATAAGATAAATATTTGCTGATTAAATGCTTCTCTTTCTGTGAAGATTTATGATGTCTGGGTGACATTTATCCAGACATGCCTAGAAAATTAGGACACTTATTCCTTTTCAAGACCTCTCTTTAACCTCAAAGACTAAAGCCCTTTTCTTAATATCATAAAAAAATCAAAATTTGGATAAAGCTCATCAAGGACCATGGATGAGAGTGAATTTGCTCTTTTGAACAATAGACATCACATATGACCATACATGTGTTTATTTTATTAAGGACAATAGTTAAAGCCTCAGAGGCCCAATCCAGGTGCCCTGGATTAGAATTCTTGGTCTATCATACAACAGCTGGGAGACAAGGGGCATATTGAGAACTCAATGTACCTTGGTTTCCTTGTTCATCAAATGCAGCTAATAATAAAACCTATGTTATAAGGTAGTTGTGAGAATTGAGTGAGTCAGTGTATGTAAAGATTGCATAATGCTACCTGGCACAAAGTAACTATTTTCTAAGTATTGACTATAGTCACATTTCTAATGTGTTACTAATTTATAATATCACTTGTATTTTCCTATTTTTCTTTAGCAAGTTTATTATCACTGAGCACTTTCTTATTATGTATTTTATCCTACTTAGTAGAATTTATTTTTTGTAATTAAGTTTATTGGTATAATTTAGATATGCATAATGATTCTATTCATAATAGAGAATTTATACATATATATATGATATATTTCAGTTCCCCCTTTTATCCCATTCACCTCTCTTCTCTTCAACTCCTCTTTTCCTCCTTATTTACAAAGCTTTGTTTCAATTTTATCCTTTTATTCTCACCCAATTCCCTTTTTCTTTTGAACAATTATTTCCTATTTCACAATAGCTATTATACATATTGGTTCTTATTTATACTCTCAGTTTCTCACACCAGAGAGACAATGCAATATAAATATGTGTCTGATTTATTTCACTCAAAGAGTATGATCTCAAGGTCTACCCAATTGGTTAAAATGTCTCAAACTTACCCTTCTTTATGGTCGGGTAATACTCCATTGTATTAAAAACAACATCTTTTTTTATCCATTCATTGGTTGATGGGCATTTGGGTTGTTTCCAAGCTTTAGCTGCTGCAAACCATGCTGCTGTAAACACGGGTGCAAATATGTTGCTGTGGTATGATGCTTTTAATTCTTCTTTGAAGATACCAAGAAAGGGAGTAGCTGGGGTAAATGGAACTTCTAGTCCAAGATTTTTGGGGAATCTCAAAAGTACTGACCTCCACAGAGGCTGTTGCACCAGTCCTCCCTCACATCAACAGGGGAGGAGGGCTTCTTTTTCTCCAAAGCCCTGTCAGCATTTGTTATCGGTTGATTTGTTGATAACAGCTATTCTTTGTGGAGTGAGACAGAATCTCAGTGCTGTTTTAATTTGCATTTTTTGTGTGTATTCATTTGCCATTTGTCTATTCATTTCAGATGCTTATTTTTGGATTGGGTCTTTAAATTTGGAAGGGCTGAGATGGTTCAATTCTTTGAGGTTCTAGATATTAGTCCTTTGTCTGAAGAACAACTGGCTAAGATTTTCCCCTCTTTGTGGGTTGTCTTTTCACTCTGTTGATGATTTCATTTACTGTGAAAATGCTTTTTAATAAGATGAGATCACAGTTGTTAATTCTTTGTAGTATTTCCCATGCAGTTGTGGTTTTATTAATGAAGTCTTTATCTACTCCTATTTCTTCAAGAGTTCTACCCATTTAGTTTTTCAGCAGTTTCAGTATTTTTGTTTTAATATTTAGATCTTTGATCCCTTCTGAATTTAGTGCATGGTGATAGACATGCTTCTACTTTTAGTTTTCTGCATGTAGAAAGTTAGTTTTCCCAGCAGCATTTATTAAAGAGGCTTTCTTTCTCCCAGAAAGTGTGTTTGGTCCCTTTGTTAAAAGGCTGAGTGTGCTTGAAGTTGTTTCTGCCTCTTATAGTCTGTTCCTTTGATCCTCAGGTCTAGTTTTTTTTTTCCAGTATCATGCTGTTTTTGTCATAGTGGCTCTGTCGTATAATTTCAAGTCAGTGTTTGTGATGCCCCTCTGCTTTGCTTTTGTTGTCCAAATTGTTTGTGCTATCCTAGGTCTCTTCTGGTTCCAAATGAATTTTAGGAATGTTTTTTCTAGTTCTGTGAGATATGCTAATGGTATTTTGATTGGGATTGCATTAAATCTTATAACAGTTTTGGAATCTGGTCATATTTACTATGTTTACTGTTTCCTACCCATGAGCAAGGGATATCTTTCTATTTTCTGATGCTTTTTCAATCTCCTTTATAAGAGTACTTTAGATTTCAATGTGGAGATCTTTTACTTTTTTTGTTAGATCGATTCCTGTGTACTTTATTATTTTCAATGTTGCTGTGAAAGGCATGGTTTCCCTAATTTCTCTCTCAGTGAGTTTATTATTTGTGTACAGGAATGCTACTGATATTTGTATCCAATTATGAGACTGAATCTGGTTATTACATCTAGAAGTCTTTTGATGGAGATTTTGGGGGATTCTATATAGAACATCCTGTAATCTGCAAATAAAGATAATTTAACTTCTTTCTTTCCCATTTTAATTCTTTTTTTCTCCTGTCTACTTGCTCTAGCTAATGCTTCCAGAACTACATTGAATAGGAGTAGTGATAGTGTACATCGTTTTCTTATTCCTGCTTTTAGAGAGAAAGCTATCAGTTTTTGACCATTTAGTATGATGTTTGCTGTTTGTCATAGATGGCTTTTACCAGATTGAGATAAAGACCATCTATTCCAATTTCCTGTAGAGTTTTTTGAAAAAATAATGAATGGAAGAAAGCATTTGTCAAATGCTTTTTCTACATCTGTTGAGATGATCATATGGTTTGTGTCCTTGGTTTTTTAATATGGTGTATTACATTTATTAATTCACATATGTTGAACCATCCCTGCATTCCTGGAGTAAATCCTACTTGGTCATCATGTATAATCTTCTTGATGATTTGCTGCATTTTGTTTGCCAGTATCTTGTTGAGAATTTTTACATTTATGTTCATGAGGGATATTGGCCTCTGTTTTGGTTGGGTCTTTCTCTAGTTTTGGTAATATTTGCTTCTAGGAATGACTTTTGAAGTATTGTTTACCTTTCAATTTCATTAAAGAATTTGACAAGTAATCACATTAGATATTTTCTAAATTTCTTGTAGAATTCAGCACTGAATCTGGCAGGAACTGGGATTTTCTTTGTTAGCATGTTTTTAAATTACATTTTCAACTTAGCTGGCTGATTTTGGGTTATTTAGAATTTTTATATCTTCTTGATTTAACTTGATTCATATACATCTAGGAATCTTTCTTCTTCCTCCTTCTCCTCTTCCTCTTCCTTTTCTTCTTCTTTCTCTTCCTTTTCTTCCTCTTCCTCCTCTTTTTCTTCTTTGTCTTTAACTTCTTTGTCTTTCTTTTTCTTTTTTTTGGTACTAGGAATCAATCTTACAACCTCACATTTGCCAGGCAGGTACTGCACCACTGAACTTTATCCTTGGCCCAGGAATCTGTCTTCTGTTTTCTATCTTATTAGAGTAAAGGTTCTCAAAGTAGGTATTGATGATCTTCTGGGTTTCTGCAGGGTCCATTATGATTTCAATGTTTTCATTCCTACTTGCGTGAATTTGAGTATTTGCTTTCCTTTTTTTGATTAGGTTTGTGAAGGGTTTGTCAATTTTATTTAATCTTTCAAAGGACCAACTCTTTGATTCATTTGTTTTTGTAATTTTTTCTTAGTCTCAATTGCATTAATCTCTGATCTTTATAATTTCCTCTCTTGCATGAGCTTTGGGCTTGATTTGTTCCTCTTTTTCTCACAAGTTTGATGTTCAACATTAGATTTTTTCATTTGAGCTCATTCTCTTTTCATGATCTGAAAGTACATCATTATGAATTTTCCTTTTAGGGCTGCCTTCATCACATCCCATAAGTTCTGTAATGTTGTATTGCCATTATAATTTAATTGCAGATACTGTTTAATTTCTTCTTTAGTTTTGTCTGTGACCTAGTGTTTATCCAGTAGGGAGTTATTTAATTTTCATGTGTTTATGGAGTTTTTGCGATTTCATTTGCCATTGAGTTTCAATTTCATTGTGCTAAGGTCTGATAATATGCATGGGATAATTTCAATTCTTTTACATTTACTTAAGAATTTTCTCTGGACTAGTATATTGTCTATCCCATGTGCCACTGTGTAGACTGTATATTCTGAAGTTGTGGGGTAGAACACACTGCAGACATCTACTAAGTTTATTTGTTCACAGGTTTGGTTCAGTTCTCATATTTCTTTGTTGATTTTTTTGTCTAGTTGCTCCATCTGTTTGTGACAATGGGACATTAAGTTTCCTATTACAAAATTATTTTATTTTTTATATCTGTTAATATTTGTTTTACATAAGTGGGGTGCTTCTGCTTTTGTTACATTTATATTTATGATTGCTATCTCTCCTTCTTATAGTTTTTCATTAACAAGTATTTAGTGTTCTTCTTTATCTCTTTTAATCTGTGTTGATTTGAAGTTCATATTTTCTGCAAACAGAATAGCTACCCTTGCTTTTCTCTGGTTTTCCTGTTTCATAGAGTATTGTTTGCCATTCTTTGACTTTCAGTTTATGAATTTCTTTTCAAGTTAAATGTGTTTCTTGAATGCAGCATAATGTTGTATCTTGTGTCTTGATCAATTCTGACAGTCTATTTCTTTTGATTGGTGAATTGAGACCATTTACATTGATAATTATACCTGACGTGTATTGGTTTGTCTTTGTTATATAATTTTCTTGTAGATGATTCCCTGTTTTTACTCTCTATTTAATTGCTTCTTCTGCCTATTGGCTTCTTGGAATTTTGGGCTTTGTTTATCTTTCTAGAATATGTTTCAGAATGCTTTTTACAGTTGGTTTTATTGTCATGAATTTCTTCAGTTGTACTCTTTCATGGAAGGATTTTATTTATCCATTAATGCTGAAAGGTATTTTTGCAGGATACAACAATCTTGGTTGGAAGTTATTTTCTTTCAGGGCTTCCAATACTTCACTCCAAGCTATCTTTGACTTAAGGGTTTGTGTTGAGAAGTCTGCTGTGATTATGATGGACTTTCCTCTATAGGTGATTTGTATTTTTTTTCTCTAACACCTTTTAATATTTTTGTGTTCCTATGCTGAATTTCTGGAATCTTGATTATTATATGCCTTGGTGTAGATTTATTTTGGTTATGATTAATAAAGTTCTGTAGGCCTAACTTATCTGTATGTCAAATTCTTTTTCCATGTTTGGAAAGTTTTCTGCTATTACTTCTCTTAATAGATTTTGTATGTCATTTGTGCTGACTCCTGAATTTCAACTGACTGCAATCAGTTTATGTTGTTCTTTGCATTTTCTTGCAGTTGTTGAAATGTTTTTCATGGTCCCTTGCTATTTTCAAGAGATCTTTGGTTTTTGATTGCAAACTGCGATCCTGTGTTCTAGGTATGATACTCTATCTTCACTTAGAATTTAATTTTAAAGAAGTTTTATAGTCACAGCAAAATTGAGAGGAAGTTACAGAGGTTTACTATATGGCCCCTTTCCCCACATGTGAATCCCAACACTCTTGCTTATCAACTTCTCCTACCATAGTTGTTCATTTGTTATAATGGATAACCTACACTGAGACATCATAATCACCCAGAGTCTGTAGTCTACTCTAGATTTCACTTTTGGTGATATATATTCTGTGGTTTTAGACTAATGTATAATAACATATATCCACCAGTATTGTTTCACACACAGTAGGATCTTAAAATTCTCTGTGCTTCACTCCTTTATTCCTCCCTGTGACAGCCCCTGACAACCATAGATTTTTTTTTACTGTATCCATAGATTTTTCTTTTTCAGAATAACATATAGTTAGAATTGTGCAGTATGTAGCCTTTTCAGATTGGTTTCTTTCACTTATGAATATGTACTTTTTGTTTGGTCATGCTTTAATGATTTGTTAGCTCATATATTCTGACCTCTTATGCTTTGTTTAATCATTTTCCATTCATTCTTTCAGTAAATATTTTTGATGATTTTTATTGAGTCAAGACCACTAGAATACCTGAATCACTTCTTTAGAGTACTTAAAAAATTGCTGGTCTAGCTTGGTTGATAAATATACTTTTTCTTTTCTCTGTAGTTACAGACACATTTCATGGTCTATTTAACTGGCAGGAATCCTTAGGAAGCCTTACCAACATTTTTGCCATGATTTATTTCCTAGATTTTTTCTTTCTTCCTCAGTACTCTGAAAATAGGTATGTGTGTACTTGCATATTTATAGACAAATGAATTTTGACCTTACTTCATTTTCTTTCTTTTTTCCAATAAATCTTTCTTGAGCACATTCTAAGTTTCATTTCTCAGTGGGCCCTTGACATGGCAGCATCAATTTTCCCAAGTGCCCTCTTTCTGAAGAGCTTAGAGTCTGTAGGGAGACAGATGTTATAATAGAAAGCACATATACTTGTGGTTTTAATTTATAACAAGTAATATAAAGGAAAGATTTTAAAACAGGAGACATTAAGAGGCAACTGGGTTTTGAGTGGGTGGGTAGGAAGCATCTAGAGGAAGTGCCATCCAAGGTGAAACCTGAGGAAGGAACCTGCTCAGCTGGAGCATCCAAAGGGAGTCTGGAGTTCAGGGAAGGCATGTGGTGACTGAGGGCTGTGGCTGTAAAGGCAGGATCCTGGAGGATACCTTCAGGTTTCTGAGCTTCTTGGTCAAATGTGGGATACCCTATAAAAGCAGTGGAGTTTCACAAGCAGGAAAGATCACCCTGTCGTTGGGTGATTGAAGTGGTGTAGAAGTTTGCATGGGACCAGCCTTGGGAAATGTCCTGTGTGACAACCTGTCTTCTATTGTTACTATCATTTTGTATTATCACCACAGAGCACCATAACAATTGTAGGAGCTGGTGACCTACACAATAGTTTCTCCATGGATCAATACACTGCAAAAGTACAAAAAACAATGCATTGCAGGATAGCAGAAAATGTTTTGGATATAATAAAGTAGTTAAATGCTGCTTATTTGTTATGATCAGCCTTTCCAAAGCTTGGGACAGTGCCTGACATAAAGGAGGTATTCAGCGAGTATGTGTTGAATAAATAATGAATGACAGAAGAATTCATATGGTAAAAAGAAGTAAGTTGATTTCCAGGAGCTAAAATTTATCTATTAATTTAAAGTCCTTAAATGCACTAATAGAATGGCTAAATCCTCATTTGGCTGAGCGCAACATTTCAAACACCTATCTTGTTTTTCTGTACCATTCTGTGGGACTCAATAGATACTTTCACTAGTGCCTTTCTTCCACTTTGTCCTCTTTGAGCTGTGTCAGTTTCTACATGCAGGCTGCTTCTCTTACCTGGTAGATCTTCAGCAGTATATATTCATTTTATATGCACATCTCACTAACTTACCTTCTTTCAAGCCATTCGTTTTAAAGATCCATTTCTGAACAGCAGAAGCATAAGTGATGGGTAAACCCCACCCTAAATGGATCTCATTTTCCCTGACTAGACTAAGTAGTACTTTAAGTTCTTCTTCTCAAAGCAGGAATGATAAAGAATGACAAGATAATAGCACAGGTTCTATAATATTTGTGGTGCAGCTCAGTTTCCAGGGTAATCATGAAAGCTGAAGAATATGATAAATTCCTAGTAATGGTTGCTGTTGTGAAAGAACTATCTAGATCACAGGCTACAAAGTCTTACATGGTACCTTAGTCCATTTAGGTCACATTCGCTACAACAAAATATCTGAGGCTGGACAATGCATACAAGGAAGAGATTTATTGACTCAGATCCAAATAGTTCCCTGACAAAGGCCCTTTGGCTGTGCTACAATATGGCAAAAAAAAAAAAAAAAAAGTAGAAGGGAGAGAGGTCATAGGACAGGACAGGAAGAAAGAATCTGGAAGGGGCCTGACTCACTCTTTTTATAACAACTTGGACTCTTGGAAACTTCCACTCCTACTAGACCTGACCCAGTCCTATAGATCGTATTAATCTATTCATCAAGGTGGAGACTCCATGAACTAGTTACCTTTCCCTGGGGCCCAACTTGTAAGGGTTCTACCATCTCAAAACTGCAACACTATGACCCAAGCTTATAGCACATGAATCTTTGGGGGGCTATGAACAATACTGAAAACATAACAGATGACTATGGGGCCTAGAAGTCAATAAGGCAACAAACAAAGTAGAAGACAGAGAATTTTGATGGGGTCCAGAGGGAACACCTTCTCCTCAAAATTGCTGTCTTGTGAATCTTTTTATGTAAGAAATAGTTCAACTCTTAAAATCTGGCAATTAACTCAACAAAACATCCTTTGCATTAGCTAAATAATACAAGTTAGTTCTTTAATTCTTGGGCCACTTTGTGACCTCAGATACAGAGTGATTGCCCTCTTCTTCCATAATCTCGTTTCTTTTTGTCCTGTTGTCACATTTGTTTCTTATCTTTTCTTCCTTACATCTAAAGTCCTTAAGTAAGTCCAGATTTTTTAAAATGTATTAACATAGGAGGAAATATTGAATATTCCCTTTATTAATAACTTGTTTGGAAAGTGAAAACCAAAAAGAGAGAAGCAAACCCTCCTTTTATATGGGACAACATAACCATGTGGTTTGAGCTTTGGAGCTAAGGAGCAGAGAAGTGAGAAGAAAATTTGGAATACGAGCCAGGTGGCCTGATTTCCTCATGAGAGCCTCAAATGACCTTGGACAAATTGCTCACTCCACATGAGTCTGTTGTATGGCTGGACTCCTTTCCTGCTTAAAGAGGCTCTTGTCTTAGTGCACCTGGGCCTGAGGCCTCTTGTGCCCAGGGTTGGAGGAAGCTGAAGATACCTAACACACAGAAGACTTGTCGCTGGTGGTGGAGATGAGTGGTTTTACATGTTTTGGTTAATAATGCCTTAATTTTCCTCTATGAAATCACTGATTTTCTGTGGGATGGTGGAGGGACACCATGCTTTGCGTCCTGCATTCCCATGGCCAGTGGCTACATTTGACCTATCAAAGGAGAGTGGTTCACACAGGAAAACTAACAAGAGGCACCAAAGAAAAGTGTATTTTTTAGGCATGCAGAGATAATTGATGACTGCTACACCCAAATTTGAGTGATAGAAGGTGTGAAGAGCAGATTCTTAGAGAAACCCGGACCTAGGTGCCTCATGCTGCAGATAGGAAGCTGTAGCTTGGAGATGTTGGGGGCCCACATTGACTTTGTCAGCCCTATGCTTTAGTTGGCTTATCTGCAAAGTGGTCACAATATTCTGATAATAATGAAGTCTTATCTTCAAAGCATACTGTGCCTCGAAACTACCAAACGTAACTCAAAAACAGATTACCCTGGAAGGTTCACATCCTGTAAAATCAAGCAACACAATCTTTAACGTAAGTTCCTTTTAGCTCAAACAGTGTCAAATATCATAGGCCCTGTGGCTTGTCTCATGCAGCCTTCTGAACACACGGTGTTTGACAGGAGATTCCAGTTGATACTGACCACTGACTTGTGGCATAGGGTGGTAAGTAAGAGAGGGGCTAACAGATCAGGGTTTTAACTCTGAGTTTTTTCACTTTCTCTTGTGACCTTGATCAAATTATTTAAATCTCAGTTTTCTCAAATGTAAAATTATATGAATGATTGATTGTAGCTACAAAAAATAGCAGTGAGTGAGAAAGGAGACTGGGAAAGCAAATGCTTAGGATGCTAGCTGGTGCATGTGGTCTCTGTCAGTGCCAACCAACACGGATGAAGATGAATAGTAGCACCAGCAGCCATGGTGGTATTGTTCCCTACTGGAATGAGTCCTTCACTACATGTTGATTCTTAGTGACTAGATAGAATAGTAAAGGTAAGCATGTTACAAAGATTTGGTTTAGATGGATCACTTGCTTTTCCCTTCCATGTCCCATCTGAGTCTTACAAGACCGACTTACAGATTCAGTGTGGTCACCCAGCCTTGTGCTGCTGTCTCATTTCTAGTAAACGCAGTGGTAGTGGAGGAAAGAGGAAGGGAAAAAACACAGGAATAAGTGCTGGCCTTGTGGTTGCTATTCTTTCTTGTGAGTCTGCCTCAATGTTGACCCTGCTTGGCAGTTTCTTGGGAAGTCCTTCTCGAATCTCTGGGCTAAGTCTGCCTACCATAGCATCTTGTGCTTTTTCTCCTGGCTCTCATCACAGCACCAGGCAGGCACTTATGCCACTGAGCTAAATTCCCTGCCTCCTCCACCACTGAACCTTTACTGACTACCGTGGCCCCTAGGTATAGTGAGTGCTTGATAAACATTTGCAGAATAAGTAAAAAATGTATCTGTTACTGGTTTTTAATTTATACATCTGGGATTATGAACAAGCAAGTTGGATCTTGTCAGAAGTTCTTACTGCTCTCTCCTGGCTGGACTCTTCATTTTCTTCTTCAGAAGAAACTTTCAGACAAGGCAGAGATCAAATACACATGATTCTTTGCCTCTGGAGTACTTTAGCACCTTGCCTGAGCCAACAGTAAAGTGCAGGCTTTGCTCATATCTGCTAAGGAAGTCAGGTATTCATTCAGCAAACGATGGGCCAGGCTTTAGGAATTCAATGAAGTGCTGGACAAACAAGGCTCTGATCCTCAAAGAGTTTATCTCCTACAGGAAGACACCAAAAATGAAGAAGACAAGCAAATTTCAGATAGTTATGAGAACTGTGTTGAAACCTTGTAAGGTGATACGTGCTAGTAACTGAAGGGTGGAAGAAGCAGAGAGATTCAGGTGCTGGGGAAAGGCACAGGGAGAAGGGAATTGAGCTGAGATTGGAGGACTAATGCTCTTCACCCAGCCGTGTGAAGATCTGGGTGGAGAGCACTACAGGAACAGGTGGAAGCAGATGCTCTGAGGAATAAGCTCTGTATACTTGAGGGACATAAACAGGCCATTGGAGCCCATTGAGTGTACATGGGGTGAAACAAGCTACACAGATGAGACAGCAGGGATTAGATTCTGGAAGGCATTAAAGGACAAGACATCTATCTAAGTGAGATGGGAGAATGTTGGAGAGTCTTACTAGGGGAGAATGGGTCATCAAGGACCAAGAGTAAAATCCAGCCTATGTTAGTAATTCAGGGATGGAGGAGGCTTGGTCTGGAAGACAAACTGTGAGTGTAAAGAGGTACAGATGACCTGAGGATGGATTGGATTAGGGAATCAACAGTGATTCCTACAAGTATATTTGAGCATCTGGGTGAGTGATGGTACCATTTACTCATTTGGAGAAGAATAGGAAATAGTTTCATCCCCACCAAGTGGATGGAAATTAGCTATTTCAGATAAGAGACCCTGCTTAAAGGAGGTCTACTTTCTAGCCAGAACCCATGTGTTTGGATCTGTTTTAAGTCTGAGACACTAGACAGTCATTTGGAGATGTCACAGGATTGTTGTATACAAGTTTCAACTTGGCCTGGAGATGGACTTGTGGAGTCATCAGCGTGATGATGGTGCTTCATTTGATAGTTCTCCTAGGTAGCTCCATGGGATCGGTGAAGGAAAGTGTGAGGACTGAGAAGAGAGAAGGAAAGGGGCTGTCTGGAATATTTAAGCATGTGATCTATGCTGGTATATTTTATTTTAGGTTCTAAATCATCCTGAGAGCTTCTTCAGTTCCTCACCATATCTTGCACTTATAGTTCTGGAGAGTCACATGGCTTTAATAATTAGATATTTGGTTATTTGGTGCACAAATTGTCTCCGTGAGCTATCTGTAATCTCATTCTGGAAATCAGTTAGTGGGTAACAGATGTACATGTGACCACAGGAAATGCCAAAAACCACTTCCCATGGTTGCTCCTCTTGCATGCACATATCTATTTTTAACACCCTTGATTGCAAGGCAGAGCCCTTGTCACTTGAGGGAAATGCATTTCTCAATGGAGACCCAGGGCAACTGGACACAGTGGTGCTCTGGGTGCTAACATTTACTGCTGCTGATTTGGCAACATAATTCAACCTCATGGAAATTTAAGAATGACCTTTGGCAATCTGAGTGCACATGTGGGTGGGAGGGGCAGCTAGTGGTTGCAGAAAACAGTTTCATCGTTCTAAGGATTTCCTAACATGTCAAAATTTCTCAGAAAATTCTGCTAATTTAGGACTTTTTGACTTATTATCAGAAGTATTTACTCAACTCTTTCCTAAGAGCTTGTGCACAATAAATTCTGAGTGGTTCTTTTCAAACATGTGGAGGGTTTTGACCCAATAAAACCTTGATGACACAAACTCTGACAACCCACTGCAGAGGTCCTGAAGCTGTGCTTACATGGCTCCCAAATACCCAATTGGAAAGAGAATTATTACTTAACAAATGGGTTGTACTGGCTGAACATAAATGGTTTATTCAGGGCATCAAAATTAGCTTTTTCAGATACGAGACCTTGCTTAATGGGGGCTAGTTTGCTGGCCAGAGCACCTGTGTGTGGACCTAGAGTTGAAAATTTATGGATTGTATAAGAGGAAGTCATCAAATACTTTTGATCTTTAGTTTCATCATGTGTCAAGTGGACATTTGCCATGGATTTGCTGAGTGTTTCTCAAGTGTTCCTGTCTTAAAGGCTTGGTCCCCAGGTGCCACTCCTGGGAGTGGAGGAAACCTTTGGGAAATGAGGCTCAGTGGCAGATCCTTAGGTCTTTGGTAGTGTGTCCTTATAGCAGACTGGGGAACCCTGGGCTCATCCTGTGTCACTCTTGGTTTCCTGCTCACCAGATGAGCCATTTGCTTTGCCATATTATCTTGTTATGATGCACTGCCTCATCACAGAGCTGAAGTAGTGGAGCTACTCAGTCTTGAACTGGAACACCAGGACAGTTGGCCAAAATAACATTTTCATCTTATAAGTTAGTTATCTCCGGGGCTTGCTTATAGTACCACAAAACTCACTGGTACAGTACTATTGTCTTAGCCAATCTAGAGTCTTATAAGAAATAAAATGTTGCTCTCTGAATGCCAAACCAAAGGAAAAATCCTTCTATTTTTCCATTTTGTTCAGAAAGACTTTTGGAAGAGAGAAGAGAGTTAGAGAAAGATTTCTCATTTTCAAGGATCTGAGATCATGTCCTCGCAACCATAGTGGGACTGGGTTTTACTTGTCATGTCTCACTCAACCAGGCAGGATGTGGGTAAATGTAAATCTTATCGAGGTGACTCAAGCTAGTGCATTAAGAACTCATTGGCTTTGGTCGTATCAGATGAGGAAGCCTTTAGGATCTTTTGGGTTGTGTTACATAAAGCCATTTTCCCTCTCATATCTTAATGTTTTCTACCTCATCTGACTCATATGATCCCATGCAGTGGAGATTTTATTTGAAGTTAAACTCAGAGAAAGAGTTAATTATGATTATGTGTTGAATTTAAAATGCATAAATCATGGGGCCCAGGAATTATGATTTAGGTATTTTTACTACACATAGACTCATAGAAACACTCAGATATATGATAAGACATTGCAGCATTGATCATAATACTAAAGAACCAAGAACAATCAGATTCCTAAATATTTGTTAAAGAAACTACAGGCCAGGCATACAGGTCAGCGGCACAGCACCTGAATGGCAAGTGCAAGATCCTGAGTTCAATTCCTGGTACAAAAAAAAAAAAAGACATAATGTAGAATTAAAAAAAGAAATTACCATATTTTTATACATTAGAATATTATAGCTTTTATAAAAATTTAGAATATATCTTATGACAGGAACATGTCATAGATATATTACTACATAAAAAACAAACTGCAGAACATTTATAAAATTCATTTATGTAAAATAAGATATAAATATATCCACTTGTATATTTATGACATTTATATATACACATATATGCATGTATATTTTAAGATAGATATTATATACAGAGTCCACAAAAAACCCATATGTACTCTTCAGCAGTTCATTGAACTCATAAATGTCTAGAAGCCACTTTCTTGTAATTATAGAGGCCAAAGTTAACTTGTATTAATCTCATGATGTCTCAATAGATTTAACATTAAAATATTTTTACAATTTTTTCTTTTCCTGATGTATACATTTTTTTGCAAACAGTATATGACTACTAAGAATAAATAGCACTGAGAGTAAAAAGAGATTTTTACTTTTAATTTCATATTCTTATGCCATGGTAATACATTGTTTTATACATATATGAATCAAAATCACTTAAAGTTGGAACACCTTCATGGAAGGTTTAGAAGCCACTAATTCCCCTTTCCAAAACAAGAATGTGAATTTATATTATTTAGGATTTTTGGTTGCAGGTAACTAAAGTGAATTCAAGATACAATAAGGGAATCACTCTCTGTAAGAGCAGAAGTATCTAAGGGAACTGCACAGCAGTAAGCACAGCTATAATTCAAATATCTGAAAGTAGAAAACCCTTGTGAAGTCAGGCCACAGTCTTTCTCTATTTCTTGCCCCTGCTTTTCTCCATACTCTGTCTCATTCTCAGCTCTGTAGACCCACTTTTCCTACTCCTCAGCCCATATGGCAGAACAAGGTACCACATGGCTCTCAAATCCAGGTTTTATGGGTCTACTCAAAAGATAAAAATCTCTTCCCCTTTCTAATTTTAAATTCTTAGAGAAGAATCTGATTAGCTCAGTTTGTATCCAGTCTTGTCCAATCAATAGGGATGGGATTCTACAGTAGAAAATGACTAAGGGTCCATTCAGACTAAGCGTAAAGAAAGTTGTTGTAGGAGATATTCCAAAAGCTCTGAAACTATGGCTGTTGTATGCTTTTGACACACTCAAGGGAGTTGGTTGCTAGGTTACAGATGATGGTATTTTTAACTGCCAAGTCACTAATTCCCTTTTTTTGGTCATGTCATTGATTTATTTTGTTATGAAAGTTCACACTGGAGAACTCATAACAAAGAAATGTTGGTTATAAAAATGATCATTTTAAGGGAAAGAAAGTGCTTGAAAGGAAAGAACAATTGGGATAGGGGAAAGGAGAAAAGGAAGAAGGGAAAATATTATTTGTATATAGGTATACATATATGTGTGTGCATATATATACATATATATAGATATACATGATAGATAACTGTACTACTAATATCTGTAAGTTTGTCAAAAAGAACAGTTTGTCCTTTCATTGTTTGATTGTTTTGTCATTTTTTCATGCCTAAATCTTATAACTTACTATTTCCTACTATCTTAAAAAAATTCTGTATCATTTCTACATATATATATTTAGTAGTGGCCAAAAACTCTATACAACTGGAGCATCATTTGGTGACTGAGACAACTCAACTGTCACATATTTGGCAGTGTTGAAATTATAGGAAAAGAACACTTCAAGTCACCAGATTCAAGATTCTTCATCCTTAATCAACTGATGCAACAGGAACTGAAGGAAGAATTATTACTCAGTTGTGTTTTAAAGACCTATCAGAGGCTAGAAAAAATGAAGTGTCCTACATGGAATGACATGTTTATCCATTCTTCCTCCCACCCATCCTGCTAGGCATGAGAATTAAAGGAGAGTGATAGTGTCTGTTGGTTCTCATCACAGTATGGTGGAGAAGAAAATAACGATGGTGGTATGGACGCAGATATGAGTGGAAAGACAGAGTTCAGAGCATAGATAGAAGAATAAGCACTAGAGTTAAGAAGACCTATACCATTATGCATGGGTGAGAAGTGGTGAATGCAGTTTCAGGGAAAGTGAAGATTCAGAATGTTTTAAACACCCATCTGTCACCACACTTAGTTTCCTATAATCTGTCTTTGAACTTCAAGATGATTACTCATCCCTTCAGCACAACAAAATAAACCAAACAAAACTCCCCGAGCCCCCAAACCAAACCCGAGAAACCTAGCACATTAAGTCCCTCACTGGACTCACTTTCCTAAGGGCACAGCTCAAGTTCCTCTTGTTCACTGCCGTGTCCTCTACAACTGCACCATTTCTGGTGCGCCAGAAATACTCAAAACGTATTTTTAAAAGGAATCGATTTACTTAGTGGAAACTTACACAAATCATAAGTGTATTACATGATAAATTTTCATGCTGTAAACACAACCAAGATCAAACTGTAATAATACCCATAATAAACCAAACTGTGTATTACCAGCACCCCAACAGACCTACATGTCTCCTCCTAGCCACTACTCCCAAGAAGGTAATTGGAATCCTGGTTTCTATCACCATAGATTAGTTTGGCAAGATTTTGCATTTTATATAAGTAGAATTACCAAGAATTACTCATTTGAAACTGGTTTGTTTTGTTCCATGTTACGTTTGAGTGATTTATCCATACACTTGTATGTAGTTGAGTTTCATTGTTTTGCTATTTATCATTACATTATCCAAATGTATCACAATTCATTCTCTTGTTAATTGACATTTGGTGTTTGGACATATAAAGTCAGTGCTGCTATGTATGCTCTTGAATATGTTGTTTAGTGCATACATGTATAAAAGTCTGTTGGGAATATATCTTGAAAGAGAATTGTTGGGTCAGAAGTAAATTCCCAGAGCAGTAGAAACAGCCAGTTTTTCAAAGTGTGTATTCCAATTTACATTCCTCTCAGCAGTCTATAAGAATTTCAGTTGTTCTGCAAGCTTGCCAGCCACTTGGAATTATCAGTCTCTTCAATTGTATCCAGTCTAGGAGATTTATCGTGGTTTCTCATTAGAACTTTAATTTGCCTTTCTCTGGTAAATAATGTCAGGCACCTATACATATGTTTTTCGATAATTTGAGTAACATCTTTTGTGAAGTACTCAGTAAACATTTTGCCCATTTTTCCTTTCAATTGAGTTTTGGTTCTTTTTCTCTTTGATCTGAAAGAGTTCCACATGTATTCTGGATGTAAGACCTATATCAGATTTAGGGGTTGCAAATATTGTGTATTACTCCATCCTGTGGCTCGCTTTTTCACTCTCTTAATGGTGGCTTTTGATAAATAGAAGTTCTTAATTTCATGTGATACAATGAAGCAATTTTTTTTTCTTTTAAGATACTTTAATGCTTTTTGTGTCTTATTTAAATACACTTTTGACTACCTCAGGACTATCAAGATTCTCTGTTTTCTTATAGACACTTTACTATTTAACTTTTCAACTTAGATGTATAATACAAAGTGGGATTGATTTGTGGGGTCAAAATTCACAATTTTCCAAATGGATATGTAATTATTCCATTACCTTTTATTTGAAACGTTATCTTTTGTCTTAATGCAAATATACATATATTTACTTGTATTTTATATTTTGTTTCCTGTTTAATTTGTCTTGCTTAGTGCAAATACCACAAAGTCTTGATTATTGTAGCTTTACAATAAATTTTTATATCCAACCTTGTTTTCCATGAATTATTTTGGTATTTTTGGCCTTTTGTAGTTCCATTTAACTTTTAGATCTTCTTTGTCACAATCTGTGAGAAAAACCTCCTGGAATTAGAAAATTATTTTAAAAATTATAATCATTAATATTACATGTACTTATCAAATGAGTTTCCTTGTGCTATGTCCATAAATGTGTATATAGTGCTTTGATGGTGTTCACACTCTGAACTACTCTTCCTTCTCTCTCCTCCCCCTCTTTGCCTTATTCTTCCCTAATAAGCCATCTACTACTTTCAACTTTTTAAAAATATATATATTTAAATCCCACATATGAGAAAAAATATGCAATACTTTCTTTCTGTGTGCAGGTTCATTGTGCAATTTCCTGCAAATGAAATTATTTTGTTCTTCTTTTTGACTGAATAATATTCTATTGTGTAAACACGACACATTAAAAAATTCATTCATGTGTTTGACGGGAACCTTGTCTGGTTCCAGAGCTTAGCTATTGTAAATTGTGCTGCAACAAACCTTTATAGGTATCTGTTCTTTAGTCATGTACCCAGGAGCGTGATTGCCAGATAATTTTTGTAGTTCTGTTTTTAGTTTTTTTAAAGAAATATAAAGCTATTTATTGACCACTACTTGCTGTTATTTACAATAAAGTAAGCAATGTACAGTGAGATAGCATTTTGACTACTACAGAGTTATTTCTTGGTTTCTAGTCAAACAGTAAACCAAATACTGAACAGATTGATCCTATGTGTAAGGAACAAGTTGGGGTAAATAAAAACATGCAGGTCAACAATTTAGATTACAAACATTTGTCCACTCATTAATTCTAGCAAGTCGTATATCATGAACACCTCTAAACACTTCAGTAGGTTTTTATGAGACAAGTCTTAGACATCCATGAATAGTGACATATGAGTACATAGATTCCAATTTATTGTAAAGGAATGGATCATTAGGAATCTTTATTCCCTTAAGTCTTGCTTAGCTAATTCAAACAAACCAGGTTTTGACTAGTTTACTTATTTGGGTGGGGAAGTTATCGGTAATGGTATAATTTTTTCTTTTCAGGAGTTTTGCAAGTATTAAGCTGTTACATTTTCATAACTAAAGAGATAGACATGGATTCTGATCTGGCTGTTTTGAAAATATCCACTTGAAACTGTGCAATTAACTTCAGAATCGTCTATTTAACTCGAAAGGTTATGGCTTCAGGAAAACTTTCAATTTAAGTGGAAGTGATTTATTTCTTAAATTGCTCAGAATGATGGCAAGACAGAAACATGGGCTTATCATTCATAGTTTTTATTTTAACAAATGTTTAAAAACAAAATGAAAACCATGTATATAAATATTTTATTTATATGCACACAAACAAAAGGCTCAGAGTGGCCCTTAAGCATCTGAGCTAAAAACAACCTGTGTGATTGAGCTCGACTATGAACAATTTCCCCAACATTTCGAAAAGAAGAAGCAATAAATCAAGACTATCAAGTGTTCTTTTCTGATAAAGGAAGCAACTACAGAAAGCTTTTATTTGTTCAATGTAAACAGTACTACTGATGCAAAACAAACAAAATCCAACAACTCTCCCAAATACTATTTCCAAAAACCAACATATTAAACTTTATTTTCATAAGAATGCAGTTTTTTCACACTAGTAAATCAAAACCTAAGACTCACATTATATATATATATATAATCTTTGTTTTATTCTATATTTTTAGTATATATCTTATAAAATATTATATATTAATATTGTAATTATATATTAATTGTATATTATATATGCTTACATAATATATATTTTATTATATATGTATATATATTGCATCTTCTGGACAATTAGTCTCTCTTCATAAAAAGCAATTATGATTTGAGGACATTTCTTATTTTCCTCCTTTACCAGCTAGTCAGCCTCGTCTGCATCTCTCCATTTCATGAGAAACATCAACTCTCCACTGTGGTCTGCGGCACCAATTATTTATGCAGGATCGCGGCCTCTGGAGAAGCCTCTTGGTTTATCAACAGCTTCCCTTTCCTTCTTTGATTTGCTATCATCAGACTCGCCATCAGATCAAGATTTTCTTCTCATACCATCTTTTTTTTTTTTACTAGCTTTTTGAGAACTAAGAAATACTTCAATTAACTCTAGACAACCTAAGTTTTCTTCAGGTTCTCCTGAAAATACCTTCCACTTACGGAAATACTTCATCTTCTCATTCACTACATATCAGTCTGGTATTTTTCCACCAGAAATTCTTCAGGCTCTGCCCCTTTAACTTTTTTCATTTTGTTTCTTTCTCTCTCTCTCTCTCTCTTTTTTTTTCTGCAAAGTGTGTAGTTTTATTGCAGACTTGGGAATCCATTATTCACCATTTGGATGCTTGTGCACAGGTCAACAGTGCCTTGGCCTGTGTGCCTACAGGTCCACTTACCTCCCTATTTTTCATGAATTGTGGGGAGTCTATATCCTGGATTCCTCAGTGGATGCACTAATTTACAGTCCCATTCCTGGGTCTTTGAGCAGGGTTGCCTGCTTCAAGATTAGCTACTGAATCAGTAGAACGGTTTGGAGAGCACTGATTATCATTATAGTATACTGAATCTCTTAACTGTTGAACACGCAGTATCTTCGCACTTACTGAACATCATTTTTACTTTCTTCCAATTATATTCCTTAGGATTTTTTATATGGAAGTTTTGTCCATCTTTTGTTATAATTATAATTAGGTATTTGACATTTTAATTTCTGCTATGGTAAATGTTATTGCTTTAAAATTTTTCTTTTCTGCTTGCTTATCATTGGTTTAAGAATTTTTTTTGGGGGGGGGCCACATTGGGGATGAAACACACAGCATTAAAGAACTAACCACTGAGGTAACTTCCCAGTCCAAAGGTTTAATACATGTTTAACTAAGTGAATCAAAACAATGCATCGAGAGATGGTAAAACTCATTATTTGGAACCATTCAGACAAAAAAGTAGTTAAAACTTTTTCCACTTAAGAATAGGATACATAGAAGTAGGTCTGTGAAGTGGAAACTGCTCAGAACGAGAACATAGGCAGGACTGAGCAGAGACAGAGCAGGCATTTCTAATCTTCAGGCCAGGGGTTTTCCTTTGTTGAAACATCTGGCCTGCAGATGCATGTGTTAGATTGTCACAGTGTGTTTTTGAAAAGAAATCTAGTCAGCAGGTATAGTTGGGTGATTTTGAATAAAAATATAGCTTATAGATTTTCTTGAAATGGAGATTACACACTAGTCTTCAATTTCTTTATGACCTTGCTAGACTTCAGTTAACCTGGGTTGAACTGCACAGAGGCATGGTTGGTCTTCAGTTTTATCACTACCTTTGTGATTTATTATCTCTAAGAAGCGCTCCTATTTTATTCCAAGCTTAGCTTCATTCTTTTAAAGTTTATATCAAAACTCCTTAAGAGGGTTGTTGAAACAAAATGTATCCACTTTCTTATCTCCTCTTCTTTCCTGATCACTCTGGGGCCGATCTGCTTTCTCAAAGCCTTTGGTAAATGAAATATTACCAACTATTGGGAAATGGTTTGCATTTATTGTACATAATCACTTGGCATACCATAGTTATCTCTTAGTATCATAGTTATCTCTTAGTTATCTCTTAGTAGGGGATTGTTTCAGGATACTCTCTGATAGCAAAAGCTATGAAAACTCAAGTTGCTAATGTAAAATGTGTATTACTTGCATAACATATGCATTGCCTCTGATACATTTGAAGTCATCTCTAGATTACTTACAATACCTACTACAACATAAAGGCTATGTGGATAGCTCCTATACTGTATTTCTTAGGGAATAATGGCAAGAAAAATGTCTACATGTTCAATACAGATTTGTTTCTTTTGGAAGAGCTTTGATTTGTAATTATTTGAATCCATGTAAGCAGAATCCATAGATATGGAGGCACTATATTCCTCAAGGTAGACAATGTCCCCTTTCTTAAAAATTTAATCTTGAAATGCTTCCATGGTGCCACATCTTACTTTGTTTTTTTCTACCACATAAACAACTTTAAAGTTTCTTTTCTTTCCTCCTCTGCAGTTTCTAAATGCTTTGCTCAGAACTCTCCTCTCTATGTGGCTTCTCTCCAGGTGAACTTACCCAGCCTTATTGCTTTAAACACCAGACACTGGTGATTCCTGGTATCTTTCTGTTTTGACCTTATTCCTAACCTCTCTCTAGATCCGAAAACTCAGCTGCTCATTGGACATTTTTATTTGGAATTTGACATTTGGCATTTCAGAGTTAACTTGTCCCAAATGGGACTCCCCATTTCTTTCCCCAACCTGTCTTTCTAGTCTTCTCCATCTCAGGAAACAGGATTACATCTACTTGTGCTCAGGTCAAATACCTGGATGTATCTTGAAGCCTATTTCTCTATGAAGTCATTGTCCAATCTATTCATCACTCTTGTGGTTCCTTCTTCAAAATATCCCTAGTACTTTTCATCATTGCCATTGCTTCTGTCCTAGTCTCAATCCCTGGTAACTCTTGTCTCCCAAATTGTCCCTGACTCCTTTCTTTTTCTCCTATGGGTCTTTAGCTACTTGAGTGCAAGAATATTTTTGTAAAAAAAAAAAATTTTGAAGTGAAACTCTTTTGTTAGAGTGAAACTTTTGGTGGCTCTTTATTACACCAGCATCTATCTGAATTCATTTGGTATGCTAGGAAGAAATACTTCAGACTATGTAGTTTATCCGAAACAAAAATTTATTACTCACAGTGCTTAAGGCTGAGAGGTCCAAGATCAAGGCAACAGCATATTTGGTAACTTGTGTCTTGATTACTGCTTCATAGGTGAAGATGCTTTGCTGTGTCCGAGTGTAGAAGAAAGGGTCAGTAAGTTTCCTTGGGCCTCTTTTAATAAGCCATTAATCCCATTCATGAAGGATCTGTCCTTCTGACTTAATCACGTCCTGGTACTGTGTGAATGAATTGGGGATTAAGTTTCAACATACGAACTCTGAGGTAATACAGACATTCAGGCCATGGCAGCGTACAAAAGCCTCCCCTTGAAATACGAAGCCCTGTGTCATTGGGCAGCTACTACCTACAGCTTACACCTCCCACACCTCCCACTCCTTTGCCTGCTGTGCACTGGCCATGGAATCTGTCTTTCTGTCCCAGGAAATTCACAAGCTTGCTTCTTCCTCAGGATCTTTGCAGGAGTTCTCTCTGCCAACAAGCCTCTTTGTTCAGATTGTGGCACAGTTGGTTCCTCCTTAATATCCATATCTTGGCTTAAATGCTTCTCCTGGAATATTTGCTGACCACACTATCCACAATGGCCAGTAGTCATTCAGTCTCATTGCTTTCCTTTTGTTTCCCTGCAAAAAGAATCACTGATTCTTTGCCTTTCCCTTTTGACTACTAATTATCCTGTAGGGCAGAATCTTCAATGGATGTTCACCCTTCTGTCTCCAGTGTCTATAATAGTGCCTACTACAGGGTAGGGGCTTGATAAATGTTGGTTGAATGAATGACCCTTAGTTCTAGAAATGAGGATCCCCAATAATTCCTATCATCCTGCATCAAGATTTCCATACTCTTGGATTCTTTCTGTCTGCTAACAAGCGAGCTCTTTAAATGAGGAATACAGTACTAATTTGAAATGTAATTAAAATGTTTATTGGCTAATAAAGAAAAACTGGAAGTGAAACCTTTTCTTTTAGGTTTCACAAGTAGGGTCATTCCAGTTTAAAATATCTTTAAGAGTATAGCGTCACACTGCTAAAAGAAAAACAAAAGGTGGATCCTCTGAATTAGATATAATTCATTCATATTTCTAGTAGGGTCAGGATACAACTCTCTTCTACTAAGAGAAAACCTGTAGTACTTTATTGCTTATCAAATGGATAATTGCACCGAAAAGCAAATTCAGTTTATACCTAACCATTATGAAGTCTGGAGAAATATGTGTTTGATTATGCTTATAGTTTTGGCTTTACTGCTATGTCATGCAATTTTCTGTGCATCCCAGAATCTTATGCATATCTCTCTTAATGGTCAAAAAGGACTGAATTTTACCTCTGCTAAGTGTTCCAAAAAGAATCTTTTCCAAAAATAAATAGCTACATTAAGGTGTTACCAGAAAGATATTATCCCTACATTGAAGTGTTACCAGAAAGATATTACCTGTACGTTCATACATTAGAATACAGAGAAGGTCACAGGGCAAATGCGATAAGTCATAGTGATTTATTTGTAGTAAAGCTTAGAAGTCAGTGAAATTTTCTCCTCCTCTTAGTCTTTCCCAACCTGTGACTTCTCATCCTCAGGAAATTTGAGTATGTGCATGTAGACTACATTTAGATAAGCTGTCTTATCTCAGCCAAAGCCTCCTTCCCATTTGTACATGCGGCTCTCTAAATAGAGTTCATTAAAACCTCTCCTGTGTCCTTTAGGACTGCTGAAAGAGTAAGGCAAGGTCTGCTTACTGTAAGGAGTAAACCAATGTACAAAAAAATTAAGACAGTGAAGACCATAACAAGGTCAGATGGTGCTTACTGGATATAACCTTCTTTGAGCTACTTTATTCACAAGATTAATTATAGCATTGCCTAATCACACGAGATCAGAGCCCAGCTGTCTGGGAGTGAGCGATGGAGGGATATTTGTCAGCTCTAGATGAAATCTGATATCTATGGAAGAAATATCCTCATCCCTCCACCTGTGCCTTCGAGCCTAGGCGCCTAAGGATTCTTGCTCTCCAGGATTGTCAGGCTTTTCTCTGCTCCTGGACTCTTTCCCACTGCTGACCAATGAGCTCAAATACCCTTGTGAGTAGGATGGAGAATGTATGACATTAACCCAACAACTAATTAATTGAAGAATACTCTTGTGAGTGGGATTGAGAACATATGACATTAACCCAACAATTAATTAATTGAACACATACTTAATGAGCATCAGCTGGGGATAATTGTAAGCTTCACACACACGTGGGTGGACAAGACAGCCCAGACCGCTGTTCTTAGGAAAGGAGGCAGCACAAAAAGTGAACACAGCAATGTCCAGCACCATATAAAAAATAAAATAGATTGGTGAGCTTGATAGAGGCTAACGTGGCATAGCCGCTTAGCCTGGCGCTAGGTGTGCGAGGATGATGAAACCCACTAATCTATTCTCTTTCCTACACCTTCCATCTTCTGCGGCATCTCTATCTTCTCTATCCAGTCAGAGCCATATTTCTGGGAAGCGTGGCTTGATCCATGAGAATCCGAACCTTTACAGTCTGGCATCACTGAAAGAATGCCCAGGTTTCCTCGCAGTTAGGATTAATCCTGACTTTTGGGCCTTGGCACTATTCGAAGCATGATTCTTTTTACAAACTGCCATTAAAAACAACGCAAAAACCTAGCAATTATTTAACTGAAAATTCTTTGAATCACCTGAATTGTCTTCCATGTATAATACAATACTTACTGAAAAGTAGGAAGCACAACAGTTTAATAAGGCAGGTATGATTACACATGCGGCCTAAAATATTCTAAAAATCTTTTTTACTGTTGGCTTAAAAATAATTCTTTTCTTAAAGACAGGTCTCGCTATGTAGATTAGGTTGGTCTTGAACATACTACACAGCCTGGGCTGGCTTTGAGCTGGCAGTGATCCTCTTTCAGCCTCCCAAGTGCTGGGATTACAATGGTGTACTAACACACTCATATGGCACAGAAATAGTAAATGTTACTTGCCCAAGGCTCACTACTAGTAAGTGCAAGTAGGTATACCCTGGCCATGGGCCAGTGCTACCTTTCAGACCTCATCATTTTGCAGGAAGCACAGAACTAGAATGTGCCCAAACTCCCATAGTCAGCTAGCAATCCTTTAGTCGAGTCTTCTCTGAAAATTCCCACCCAGTCTTTGCCCTTGGAGGTCTCATGACTTTTTGCTTCCACTGTTGCTTACACACATTTCTTTCATATCGTCTGCTCCTTTTTGTTAACTTCTGATCATGCTGAGCCTTCTCCTGCAGGGCTGAGGGCACCTCCAGGATAGGGGCCACTTCATGACATATCCCACCCATCTTTGCTACCCTCAGAAGGTTATTTGTGAAGGTCATGCTTTCCCCCTCAACATGATGACATTGCTCCCAATACCAGTTGTAAAATGAAATGAATCCTAGTGAGCAAAGAAAAGAAATACAGACAGTAGAACTGTTCTGTTATTGTGCTTCATGCACATGTAGTCATGCCAGGATAAAAATGTGAAAAAGATAATATTATAATGCAAGGAAAGGAAAATGGGTTTGTATGTTTTAGTTATATCACTATATTTTTGAAAGTGAAAATGCTTATATCTGCCCATTGGTTGGCCACAGAAATGAATGGCACTATTATAATTTCTGTTTTCTTGGCTTTTTGCACATTTGTCCATGACTACCAAAATGGTTTTCTCCACATATTTGCATTCACTAGATGAATAACAAAGTTTCTCAATCTATCTTCTTTTATAGTTGACTAAGGAACACGTAAATTTTTTGTAAACTTTCTCAAAAAACAACAAATATATGGAAGAAAAATATGAACAAAAGTTTGGCTGGAATTGATAAAAGTCCAAGTTCACAATAAAGCATAAGTTTGTTTACCTGCAGTCAATTCTAGCAGCCTTCAAATGGATCAGCAGTCAAAAAATTTGAAAAATAAATTAAAAATCCATGAATCTATAGACTGTCAATTGACTCTTTTTCATCCTTTTGATACTTATATTATTATTGTAAATTTTAGATCTTCTGTATAAAGGCAGGAATCTGTGGTTCCAAAACTTTGGGGACACTGAGACAGAATAGTCAAATAACTCCAAACCATTACAAACTGACAATAAAAGAAACCCTAGCATTATTTAATTGGAGGTTCTTGGAATATCTTCCATACATAAGATAATATTTATTGAAAGGTAGAAAATAAAAACCTTGTACTATGAATCATGTATTATTATTACTATTGTTATTATAATTCCACAGTCACTTCAGTAACTTATTTGAACTTAAACTAGTATGAGATTGTTTATGATTGTCAATGCAGAGCAATAATAAGAAAACCATAGATTTGGGTTGGTCTGTTATTATTTTAATATACTCTATGGAGAACGCTCCCAATACATTTTCCTGGTACGCTCTGGGGCTACATTTTGCTTATCTTTCTCTTCCCAGGCCTGGTCTTAGTCTGTAGCATTCTGACTGTGGGGACACTTGCCTTATAGTCCTTTTGTCTCCTTGGCTTCTTGACAGGGCCTTGCTGATTTGCCTCCTCCTTGTCTAACTGACCTCAGGCATCCTCTGCTCTCACAGATCTCCTTTTCTAAACTCATCTTTTCCCCTGGTGTCTAAACCCACCCTTGCGCAGAGACTGTCCAATTTCTTAACACAGCCCTGGTTTTTTCTGATGTGTATCAAAGCACATTGCCATAATCTGGTGGGATTAACAAAGGTTTGTATTAAAATCAAAGGGATTGTAAGAATGGTTAAATCTCATATGCTGTAGCTTCTTGAGTCTATGAGGCACTGAAACATACTCAGAATACTTATTTACCAACATAATCAAGTGGACTGCATGTGCATGATTCTAGAACCAAGCCTATTGCTCATTCCCTAACCCTAACTTCCTCAGAAGCACCCTTGCTTTGGTTTAGATGTGGGCTGTCCCCTTAGAAGCGTGTTCCCTAGGGTGGCCATGTTTGTAAGAGGGGTTAGTGGAAGCCTTTAGGTCACTGGGGACAGTTCCCTCAGAAGGGATGAGCACTTTCTTGCCCACTTGCACTATTGGTGATATATGCATAACTGTCTAGTCGGCAGCATGGGGCGGGCCCATTGAGTAGTGCTGTGATGCTTGTACCCCTGGTGCTGGAGGCCCCCAATGGCAGTCATGCATGTGTGCCTTCGTCATGAATGTGCTAAGGAAATTCTTATGAGACCTTTGTGCTCTCTTGAGATCAAGGTGTCATAAGGACAATTCCAACCCCTGAATCTTCTATCTGGGTTCATGTTTGGAGAGGTGATCTCTTCTTTCACAGCTCCTTCTACTGTTGGGATGGCATCTGCTAGAGGTCTTCGTCAGAACTGAGCTAATGCTCTTGCTTTGTCCTTGAATCCCCCGAAATGTAAACAACTACATTTTTTTTCTTTATAAAGTTACTCAGACTCATATATTTTGTTCTGGCAATGAAAACCATACTAATAAAATGCGCAACACAACATTCCTGGTCATCAATACAAATAGATCAGGCTTATTGTAAGAGAAGAAAACTATTTGTCTTTCCTAACAACCATTTCTCCCTGTGACTCTTCCTAGAGTAAAATTTAAATTTCGGCCTTGAGGGTAGCTCAACTTTTTAGCTTATAATTTAAACTATTCTGGGGATAATTATTTCACTGATCCAAAGCATAGGACTGTTAGTACCAAATGTAAGAGAATCCATGAAATATTATATTCTCAGAGGTACAGAATAAAGATTGGCAGTATTCAGTACCAAGAATATGCTAACAACTGAGAACAAAAGACCCATAAGACCTGGCCCCACCATGGAGGATGTGTGCAGAGAGACCTGGCGGAAAGAGCACTAACGAGGTAGAGATGATTGGAAAGAGGGGTGTGTATGAAATTGTGGAAGCATGAAGTGGCTAATTTTATTAGAATGTGGCTCAAGTAAGAAACACAGGGAGAATGCAGCACATCAGCAGACTTCAAGTGGGATTGCTGTCTGCCGGTGGACTAGTTATGCAGTGTTCCAGGGTTGCAGCTTCCTTGTCTAGAAAATGAAAGCCAAATGGCTTAGTGGTAAAGAAGACAGGCCCCTCCACTTCCTAGTTGTATGGCTCTGGGACGCTGAGCATTATTTCTCATCTGTAAAATGGGAATAAGAATGGAAACTTCTTTGCAGGAGTACCATGAAAAATGACCAAATTATCCCATATAAAGTGTTTAGAGAGTGCCTGGTTCACAGAATATGCTTACGAGGCAACTGATGAGTCCTTTTTAGGCCATAAGTCCAATTATCTCTCATTTTATGGAGTAATCTAGCAGTTTTATTGGGAAACAAAGATTTGTTTTGAGATAAGTGACCTCAAACTGAGTGCAGATCATTCATGTGTGTCTGTGACTGTGGTGAGTTTTGCTTTGTACACTGCCGCCCTTCCTTTGCCTTTCTCTCTGGTGCAGCTGCTACATAAATACACTGGTTGGGACTCCCAGGAGGGCAGCAGGAATCACATGTCATAGAGTTGATTCATCATGTGTGGGTCATTGGTGGATGGGGGGACCTATGGCTGCATATGAATGCTGGGCAGGGTGGAAAAGAGGCAAGAAGGTAGGGGTATAGATCTCAGTTATTCCCTGTGTCTCATATTGTAGTACAAATAAATCTCTAGTAGGGGGAATAATGGAAAAGCCAAATCTCAGAAAAACAAAAAGAAAGATAGTACAGAGAAAAAAACCAGAACTAAAAAATATTCCCTCTGAGACAAAACAATAAAAATGTGTTTCTGATTAATACCCAGTGAAACATAGCCAGAGCAGAAAGCCAAAGTAGATATTCCATAAAGGCTTGGGGGATGCGAAGGGAAGAGCATGATATCAAGCCACTAGGATTGATTTAAGCATGATCTCTGGTTTACTTTGAATTGATTAGCTGTTCTGTGTTAGGAAGTGTGCAGAAGGACGAATGATGTGTTAGCACCATGCTGCCAATGGGGGCGAATGGCAGGCAGAGAAAACACAGTCAATGGAAGGAAAAGTGAGACTCCCAGTGAGGGAATGTTTGCTTCAAGGGAGGGCTCAGCAGAGAGCTGGCCTTTGATTGCTTCCTGTAGGAGAGACCATCATGGAAACTGGGCTAAGACTTCATTTACTCTAAGTAGGAAGATCATAGAAACTGAAGCTTTACGCTCTTGAAATCAACTCTTCCACCCACATTCAGAGTCAGCCCTGCAGTTTCTTTTGAAATATATATTATTATCTGTCTTTTAGTGAACAAGCATAGGTGTGTTCACAAAAAGCCGCCAAAGTCATTTGTACAACATGAGTACAGTCATTTTCCCATGTTTGGATCTTTGCTTTCCTGTCTTTTAAAATGGAGACAAATGAGAAATACTTCAGTGATCTGTTTACATAAGAAGACTCTCATTTCACCACCAGATCCTTTATTTGTTAACCTTTGGGACTGTTCTTTTGTCTACCAGTTGAAAAATGAGATTGTACCTAAGTCAAAATGGAGGGCACCTTTCCAAGGTGAGAGGCCAAAAGATCTCATTAGATGACTGTACTAGTATGAAAGAACCTAAACAGAGATATAAATTCACATCCATACCTTGCATTTTTAAACTTTATTTTCTTTTGTGCTCCCCTAATGTTAGTGATGCACACCGACCACAGCCTGATGCCAGAAGCATTGCAGGGGCCAAGGCGCCTGCTCATGCTATCTTTGCAGCAGGCTCGGGAAGCACATGAGGAAACTGAGGCATGTGAAAATCAACTGACCAAGATGAATCATACTACTATCCAGTGGAGAGCCAAGACTCCAATTCAGGCAGTTTGCATTCAGGTTTTTCACTCTTAAAGAATATGCCAAATTTATTATATCTTTTAATTTTGTCTCAACCATGAACTATCCCTCAGGGGAGCTCTGCTCAATATTTGGTCTGAGACTAGGGTACATAGATACCAAAACAATTACCCTATGGCTCCCACAGAGGGTTCTGCTCTGAGCCCCCTGATGGTATCCCCTGTGGATGTTCCTCAAGCTAAAGTCCAAAGGCTTTACGTTTCTGCTAAAGTCATTTCTCAAAGGGAACCCAAGAGTTACTTACATTTAGCTTGTTTTTCATCCTGATTATGAGGGTGATGTGAACTCACAAGAAAAAATTAAAACGTCAGGTATAAAATAAAATGCTTCCTTCTGTGACTGCTTTCCAGAAATGATTTACATAACCCTTCAGAAATTCTCCGTGCTTGTTTTCTGTTTGTTTTTGTAAAAGCAGGAACAGATAGTCTCTCGAATTCAGTTAGAAGTATTTATGGAGCATCTACTAGGCGCCAGGCCCTGAGGAAACGTAGGGAGCAAGGAGGACAAAGATCCCTGCCATTGTGCAACTCAGGTGAGGAGACGGGCAATACATAGAACATACAAATAATCCATGTAAGTAGTATTTTTCTTACCCACTCTCATTGTCACTGGAACAAAACAACTGACAGCTGTGACTCACAGGAGGCGAAGTCTATTGTCGCTCACATTTTAGAAGTTTCAGCCCTTGCATGGTCAGTGGCATGGAGGAAGGACCCAGCTGGGCAAAGCTCAATCCACAGTGGACAGGAAGGAGAGAGTCAGGGAGGGGCTGGGCAGGGAGATACACTCTTCCTGGTTATGCTCCAGTGACACATCCTTCAGACAGGCCCCACTCCAGACAGCAAGCCGGCTCTAATGTTCCCCAACCCAATCACCTTCGGAACATAACATGAGACTTTGGGGGCATTTTAGACCTAGGCCTCAACAGCATTTCAGTAGGTGATGGATGCACAGGAGAACAGGATAGGAGGGGGGAGGGTTTGGAGAGATCTGGAGTATCAAGATTTTAAATAAGGGTATCAGGACAGCCCCTCATCCTCCAAAAAGGTGACATATGAACAAATGCCTGTGATGGAGTAAAGAGGGCAGATGTTTCAGGCAGTGAAAAGTCCAGTGCAAAGGGCCTGGGGTAAGAGGTACCTGGCATGTGTAAAGAACAGCAGAGAGACTAGTGTGGTTGAGTAGAGTGAGTGAAAGTGCAGGGATAGGAGAATAATTATTTAAAAAGTGACAGACATCAGATCCAAAAAGACTTTAAACTATAGGCAGCTATCACTCTAAGTGGTATAGGAAGCCACTGGAAGTTGTTGTGCACAAGATTGACGTGGTCTGACTTAGGGTTCACACACAATACCCTTATGGCAACTTTCTTTTTAAATTAACCATGTATGCTGGAGATCTTTTTATCAGTACATCTATATCCACTGCATTACTTTTATCAGCAGTATGGTATTCATAGTGAAGATACAGCATACTTTAAAAGATCTGTTTTTTTTTGACAGTTTTTAATGGCAAGACTTTGCTGTTTTAATACTGTAATGAAATGTTCTTTGTACACATAGACACACGTCCTTTGGTGAATATATGTACCAGAGATATTTCTACAATGAAACTGTTGAATCAAATGTATGTTTAAAACATCTCCTTCCAAGTGTCACCCTTCAAAACATGTACCAAATCATTCTCTCATCAAAAATTTATATGAAGTGTCTATGCCCACTCTTAACGTGTTTAAAATTTTATTTTTCTTACCAAGTTGATAGATTTTTAAAATATTTCATTTCTTCAATCACATGTTATATTGAATTCCCCTTTTTATGTTCTTTATTCATTTATATTTTTATCGTAGTTTTTGCTAGGTTTGAGTCATCATTGACTACTTGAATATTAAGGAAATGATTGCTGTTTTTTTCAGTTATATGTGGAACAAATATTGCCATCAGGATCTCAAATATTCAAATGTAGAATGACTTTATGGTTGCATGTATGTGCATGTGCTATAAACAAAGTCATGTTAGACTGCTAAACCAGAGGCACATTCTTATGCAGTCTAATTTATTATTTTTATTTATGACTTTTGGTTTTATAGTACTTCATGTATTTTCTCTTGCAGTAATTCTAATGAAATAAACTACTTTTCCTCAGGTTACTTTAAGAGCTTTATTTACATATTTCAATCTTTGATCCATTGGGGTTTATCTTGGTGTAGGGAGTGAAGCAGGAGATTTACTAAGATTTCTGACTGAAGTTATTCATAAATGGGAAGGAAAAGCCAAAGCCATGTAGGTTGACATGCATTCTGCTTTTTTCTTTGTGCTCTTGATTTACTTAAAATTTCAAAACTAATGAATGACCCAAGATTCTACAAGTTAGTGTTCCATTTCTTGACAACATTGACATAAAAGCCAGAGGAAATGTATTTTAATTAACTGCTCCTGTATCTAAATAGTCTCCTGGAACAGAAGAGCTAGGAAGAATTTTAAGTAACCAGTACAGGGCAGTCTTTAAATTTTTTTCCCCTGTAGATGGATCTGTGTCTTTGTTCTCCCAGGAGTAAACGTCTTTGGAGCACTGAACAAAGAATGACTTTACCACCTCCTTTAGACTCCTTAGACCCTCAGAAAGGCAGCACCAACACAGGATCTCTGCACCAGATCCTTGGATCAGGAAATTTCAGAAACAGCCCTGCTTCAATGTTTTTCTTCTACTTGCTTGAAGTAGGTCCTCAAAATGTTTACTCTTTCAATTAGATTTGTATTTAACTTAAAGGTAGCCTCTACTTAAGGGTACTTCTTTTGCCTTTATTTTTCAACCACAATAGAAGGGGTTTCTGGATTTAGGCAGTCAATCAACTGATACCCACGGCAGTTCCTGTGCTAGCCAGGCGACCTTGCTCCTCAGCCTTGGAGGATTCCTTGTCCAGCACCCAGCGAGGGGGCTTCATAAACATGTGCTGCACGTGGTCTTTGAAAAAGTAAGTCTCGTTCTGTAAAAGAAGGGGAAAAGAAACACAGCTTCCAACACTGTGTGTCAAAGGAACTTTGAAGAAATTCTCTTAGCTAAATCAACAGTGGCGATTTCCCGTCAGAGAAGGGGGTAAGAGGTATTTCCCAGCACTGACAACATACTTGATGTGTCAGATTGTTTATATAGCTCTCGATGAAGTGAGTGATAAAATAATGCATAAAATTCTGACTCAATGAGAATCATATTCAAGTTCTAATTTTATGGGAAAAAACTGTTAGAGATAACTTACTAAATTTCAGATAGTTCAAAAGGCTCCTTTGAATGCACATGAAACAAGGTAGGGTGGAGGAGAACAGATTTCCTAAATCCTCAGCCATTCACTGTTAACTCAAGAAGTCAACAAATTCGGTAGGTTTTCAATGTTAGATCACTTCTTTTCATGCATCGTCTCTGAATAAAATGGGCATGGAGGCTTCCAGACAGGCCAAGCCCTCTCCAATGGTCCTGCCAAGCCTAGACCACACGCTTGTGATCTCATCTCTTATGCATTCTTTGTGATGCTAGCTCAATATCAAAGTCTAATATTTCCTGGTTCCTTTCTTATCCTTGTATGAAAGGAGCGAAACATGCTTATGCTTCTTCAAGTCTCCTGGGCACTTTAACTCTTTTCAAAGAACTGTTAGAAATCTAGGTGCTGCTTTTGTGTACTTTAGGTAAGAAGTACATAGTGGATGTGCTCTGCCTCACAGCGATTGTTTCCCAGGTTTTTTTTTTTTTTTTTTTTTCATTTTGATTTGTTTTGTTTTTTTGGTGGAGATAGGGATGTCTGGTTCAGCACCTTCTGCTCATCATTTAAATCAGGGTCAGTGTGGTCTCTCAGTACAGCTTTGACCCTCCTATGTGTTTAGGAGGGAGACCAATCCATTGTATTAGCAATGAGGATAAGCCAATATTAATGGATTTCTCTGGGAAGATTCTGAGATTTGTAGACTTTTTTTAATGCCTTACGCGGATCCGTTGTACTGTTTACCCAGATCCCATTTCCCTTCTCTTTAGTTAGACCTCATGAGTTGCTTCCTGCTGTATGTGGAATTAAATAATAAGTTCGTGACAGTGATCCTCCCAGGTTCTACGTGATTTGGCTTATTTTTCTAACAACTGAAACATAGTATTCTGCACATATTTAAAGTATAAAATGTAATCAGTTTTGACAGGTATTTACAATTAAATTCACATCATAATCAAGACTGTAAAATATCTATCATTCAGTAAAATTCTGTTATGTCTTTTTTTAGCCCACATTCCAGTTTGCCCCATTCCTACACAATCGTTTATTTGTATTCTGTCACTATATGTTACTTTGCATTTTTCAGAATTTTATATGCATATGTACTTTTTTGCCTTTCAATTCATTATATTTGTAAAATTTACCCATATTGTTACATGTACCAGTAGTTTGTTCCTCTTTATTGCTTTTGAATTAACTTATTGATATTCCATTGCATGGATATATCACAATTTGTTTATCTATTTACCTGTTGGTGGACATTTGAATTGTTTCTAGCTTTTAAAATTTTTATTAGTACATGTTTGCAATGCACAATGTTTACATTCCTTGTGTGGCATTGATACATATGTTAACACTTCTTAATTCCTTTTATTCATCTCTTTTTCCTTCCCTCCTTCATCTCTTGATCCTCTTCCCATTTACAAAAGGCCTAACTCCCTACTTCCTATTATCTTTTATTTTTTTTCCTCTTTATTTACTTTTTGGGTTTCTCATAGAAGAGAAACCATGCAATGTTTAACATCAAGTGTCTGATTTATTTCACTTAACATTATGGTCTCAAGGTGCTTCCAATTTCCCATGAATAATTGAAGTTTGTCTTTCCTTATGGCAGAATGGTACTCCATTGCATGCAAATACCACATTTATCCTTTCATTTGTTGATGGACATGTATGCCACTTCTGAGATTTAGCTTTTATGAATTGTGCTGATGCAAACATGGGTATGAAAGTATCACTTATAATACGATGACTTTAACTCTTTCAAGAAGATACCGAGAAGGGGAACAGCGGGACTGAACAGAATTTCCAGTTTGGGTTTTTTGAGGAGTCTCCACACTGATTTCCATAGTGGTTGTACTAGTTTCCATTCCCACCAGCAGTGAAGCGTCCCTTTTCCTCTGTAGCTCACCAGTATTTGTTATTATTTGGTTTCTTGATGATGTCCATTCTTTCTGGGGTAAGATGGAATCTCAGTGTTGTTTTAATTTTCATTTCTGAGTCATACAAAGGGTTGATTTAATTTTTTTCTTTAAAAAGGAAACAAAAAAATTGCCACTGAAAATGTGAAGTATTATTTGCCATGAGTGGAAGCTAATTGCAGAAATGAACATCAAATAATTAAAAGAGGTATATCACTCAAAATCATTGCAGTTACTTCCAACAGGTACAAACCGTGCTCTAGGAAGTGCTGCTCCTGTGAGAATATGGTGGACTTCTCTTTTAGGCCAGCTTCTGCCCCAGCAGGAGGCTGTGGGCAGGTGAGATCAGGATATGATGGAATGGTAGAGTATTTGGAGCCCTGGTCAAAAGGAGTGGATTTGTCTGGATCCAGGGTGCCAAACTAGAACCAAAGATGGAAGTGTCAGGGATACTGAATTTAGCCCAATGCAAGAAAAGAACTTTGCCCTTCTAATAATTTTATCGGTACAAAAAAGAGCTGGTAATTAAAACGGAGCTGCCATTTGAAGTATTCCAACAGAGAGCGAATGACCTGTGTTTACAGAGAACTTAACACTTAGGGAGCATCTGCTAAATGTCAGTTGATTGGTGAGCTACATCCTTGGCTCTCTTTATTCTTTGTTTTCAGAAGGAGGTTTACTTATTTGCCCAGTATTGTAGTCAGGAGTTGCAGGGAGAACAATTACATACAGGACACATAATTTATAGTATTATTTATAATGGTCACCCAAGGGGTCAAATACAAAGACAGTGCAGGAAATCTGTCTATAACACTAAAGACCTAGAAAATCCAGATGAGGGCCTAGATCCCATGGCAATAACCTTCATGAGTTCAGCTGAAAACCCAGAGCCCACAACAATGACCCATGCAACTCTATCCCACAGATCTGTGCTGGGAAAGCCCCAAGGTCAGCGGTGGAAGCTAGAGAGTATATGCCAGCAGGGGTGAAGGATCTGTGCCAGCAACTGAGTGTTCTGTACTGGAGCCAAGAAGCGGCACTCAAAATAAGGACCAGAGCTCCCCTAAAAATCACCACAGCATCCTCAGCAACAGTGAGGTCCCGAGCTCCTCTGATGATGGAAACAGTTGAGTACATATATCAGGAAGCCAGCGTGACAAACTTGTCCTGCAGATTAAACAGCACGCCATCTTCCCCTCTGGAGCCAGGAAGCGATGCTCAAAGTAATGACCAAAGCTCCCCCAAAATGAACCTCGGCTATTTTTAGCTACAAGATCCCAAGCTCCTCCAATGATAATAGCCGAGTTCATATCAGGGGAGCCAGCATGACAAGCTCCCCCCAGGAGAACCAACAGCTCCAAACAATAACAACTCTTAGGAGAACCTGCAACTCTTCTCTTTCTCTCTAGGTCAACTTTTTATGCTGGCTACAGCACTCAAGTGGGCCATCTGCACTCAGCACACAGTGATTCAGTTCAGCTGGTATGTAAGTTGACCACCAATTCACTACACCTAAGATGGCCTCAAACTTGGGGTCCTCCTGTCTCAGCCTACTGAGAATAACAGGCATGTGCCACTACAGTGAGCAGAATAACTTTTTTCTTTGAAAGAGCAAATAAATAAAAGGCATAGTTGCTTTATCTGAGTGATTTGGTGATTGTGATTCAAGGCTCAGAGAGCAAGTGGAAAGAGTAGATGGAATTAGAGCTCCTGAGTTCTATACAGAGGCTTGGAATTGGATTCAGGAAAGGGAAGGCTAGTCTGTAGGAAAATGGGCATCCTCAAAATGGTTTTTGTATTGGTTTACCTTTGTATGGAAGTTTGCCACTCTTGCCGTTGGTTAACATTTCAGGTGGATTGAGCCCGCCCTCCAGATGCAGGTGTATCTAAATTGGTTGTATGGTGGAGTTTACCACAAAGCTTTGGTTTTCCTAAGTTTGCTTAGAAATATAAATAGGAGAGACTGATGAGTTTTGGAAAAGCAGATATTTGTATTTTGCTTTTTCCTCTGTGACTGGAGACCAGCAACAGTGAGTCCCTGAAACTAATAGATTCTTTCTTTAGCTTCAATCCATAATTTTAAAAAAGGGGGTTAATTTCCAGTAATTTGAGGATGGCACATCATATCTGATGGACTTCTGTGGTAAACTGGGATTTGTTGGAAAAGCAGTCCTAGCTTTAAATTCTAAGGCTTCTGCCTCAGCTATGTGACCTTGGATGAGTTACCTAACCTCTGAGTTTCAGCTGTCTCATTTGCAAAAGGTGATCTAAGTATAGATCTTGCAGGGCAGCTGTGGGGAATTATATAGTTTAATGCAGCATCTAGCCATAGACTAGGGACTTACTAATTAGACCTATATTAATTATTTTATTCTTGGGAGTAACACAATTCAAAAAGGAGCAACTAGCATTATTGAACTTTGGAGCTGACAATTGATTCAGTGTGTTTGAGTACCTTTACTGTGAAAGAGTCTGATTTAGTGCTGGGAACAAAGTGGAAGGCAACACAAAGCCCTTCTCCCTTCATAAAATTATGTTCTAGAAAGAAAAATATAGATGATAAAAAGTAAATAAACGTGGTACATTTAGAAAAAGTTATAGCTCTGTAGAATTAAAACAAAAACCAAAAGGCCATCATATCCCTGTCCTATGACTGAGAATACTGACTGAACCTGTGATATTTGGGGAAGGACATAAGTTCCTGAAAGCTGACATGAGGTCTACTCTGAATGGCAGACTGACTTAGTGACTTTATATCCCATAGAGTCACATGCTTGAAATGTCTTAATGAAGTCAGGTTCTAGACAAATTGGTTCATTCATTTCTAACGACCCCCTCCCACACTTCTTTTAGTCTTGGACAAGTTGGATTACTCATTCACTAAGTATTTTGGCAGAACCTTCAAGTGAATGTATTTTTAGAACTGAGTTCATGTGTAAGAAAAATACATTTGGAGGGGCTGGATGAATAATGGGAGAGGAAAATAAAATAGCAAACTGTGTCTCTCCAATGTTAGCTTGGTAGTAATGGAGTAGAAGGTATTGTGTGATTTGTAGACTGTAGGAGGATAAAAACCAGCAGAAGCATAATACCACATCTTCCAAAGTCTGACAGCAAGGATAGAACCATGAAAGAACCTGAGCTGATAAAAAGGGTGAAAAGGAACAAATCATGGGTGTGAGGACATAGAGACAGACACTCTGGTAAAAAATCAGGCTGTCAAAGAGAGTATCCCATTCAAGCACTGTTATACTGTGAATGTTGAGTGTCCTCCAGAGCCTTTGTGTTAAAGGTTTAGTGTCTGGAATGGTACTATTGGGAGGTGGTAGGAAATTTACAAGATGGGGCCCACAGGGTCCTTAACTCACTGGGGCCATGTTCTTGAAAGGAATTGTGGGACTCTAGTCTCTTCGTCTTTTTCTTCTTGGCCCCATCCATCATGTGTTCCTTGTCATTGCCATGTGGCATGCCTGCCAGATGACCAAACATGCAATGATACCTCTAAAACTATGAGCTAAATAAACCTTTTTTTCTTTATAACTGTATTGTCTCAGATATGTTATTATAGTGGTGTAAAACTGACTAAAACAAACATACCGGGCAAAAACATTTTTGGGGGAAGTGTTTGAGCAAAATTCTTTTCCTAAAACCCAGATGAACAATATAGCCTCTGAGTGAAGAAAGAAGTCATGGCCTATGTCTTTGAACTTGTTATTTGACCCTGAAAATACGCACTTTTTAAAAAAAAAGGGTAGAAGGAATTTTGAACAACAGAGACAGGTGATGTGAACATAGTAGTAAACACTGAGAGATTCCATATGAAGTCTGAAAAGAAGAGGATGAATCTTTAATAACAGTCCCATGGTGTGAAACCAAAGCTGTTAACTGTCTATACTCCACTATAAGTTCTTAATTTATGTCATCACTCTAAAACCTACTCTAGGAAATATCTCCAAGATTTAGCTCAGATTCTTCTTTTTTCACACAGCTAAGGGCCTGATTCAAGCAAGTTAATTGTTACTTCTTTTCTGTAGTCTCTTAGAGCCTCAAGTCAGACTTTCATTTTTAATTTATGTCATTTCCTTTCTCTCTCATGTCATTTTCTGAATCTCTGTACTGCCTTCCTTCTACCCTTCAAGATTTATCTTCAGTCAACCCTTATTAAGCAGTCATCTATACCTTGATTTATTTTTTAAATGACAATGTCTATATGTCTTTATAATTTTTGTTCATCATAGGTATATATACTATTTATTGTATGCCCATAGGACACTCTATTAAGCATATTATATAAATCCTTTCATTTAATATTTGCAGCAGGCTTATGAGCAAGATTCCATTTTTCCAGTGTACTAATGAAACAAATTACTTTATCTAATCTAACTAATAAAAGATGGCACCAGGATTTGAACCCAATCATCATAATCTAGAATGTACACTGTCAAGAACAATACTACAAGACCTCTCATACCCATTTGTGTTTGCCGAGATTTTAGCTTTTTTGTGTCAGTGTCTATCTCCTTTTTTAAATGAGTTAAGTTCTGCCTAGGGATGAGCAGTGTATGGATTTTAGGGCTGGCAAACTGTCCATCCACTGGTGGCACTCATATTCGGGAACAGAATTGTTAGGGTGGTCAAGACTGAGTATTGGGAGCTCATTGAACAGAGCTGATAACAAGAGTCGAGGATCCAAAGTGAAGGAAATCATTCAGGGCAGTTGCAGTTATGTAGGTAGAACTGGTTAAGCAAATTTTCAATCACGGAAAATGTAACTGGATGCAAGCTTTTTAAGCTTAAATTTTGCACATTAAAAAAAAGTAAGGACATTCTTTTTGCATTTGGTAGTGTGTGACCAAGTGCTATAAACTACTTGGATTTCATAATCATATAAACTTCAAAATAAATTTCTAGACTCTCATATTAATTCTTCCTCATTTAGACCTGTATGTACTTCTATTTCAATTTTTATTGCTCTGCATTGTTTAAAAGTCAGTCACATTTATTGGAATGAGCTCTTTCTAAGAACTTAGTGTTATCTTACTGGTGTTCACAGTCTAACATTTAAAATAACTACTGATCTATAAAAGGTGGATCAATGTGTACACTATAAGCAATGCAGACAAGTAATCATTTATAAAATGATTGTCTATATTTAAAACAACATAAAAAGTATAATATCTAGAAACAAAATATATTGTACATTTTTAGAGACACTAAGCACCTTGTAAATTCAGACAATGACAGTATTTCAGAGACAGTAGATCATAACTATGATTTGCCTCTCTTTCCATTCTTCTGTAAAGGTAGAAATATAAATCCTCCTACAGACCAGGTTGATAACTTACTATCAAGGCATAGTCAACATAACCAGAAGGTAACATTTATTTTAGAATTAAACAAAATGGACATAGTTTTCCTTGTTGAAATAGTTTCTGTAACTATTAAAAACAACACCTACTGAACGAACAAATAATGGATCATGTATTCATATGCACTTCTTCATTCATGCAGTGAATATAGATTAAATGCCCTTTGTGTATAAAGCATTCAGCTCATTTGGGATATAAATGTGAGCCAAAATAGACAATGTTCTGTTGCTCTATGTTAACAAACAAGGGTTAGTAATTTTACTAAAGTTATCCCTGTGACAAATGTATTAAAGAGAGCTATGTGAGGGGAGCAACAACAGTGGAAGAGAAACATGGCATAAACTGAGTGTGGCAACATGGGGTAGGTAGTCGTCACCGCGCATAAGAGCACCTTAACAATTCTGGTTCTGTTTGTCCCAAGAGCCATGGAGGATTTTAAGCACTGAGTTCATATAATGAGATTATGCTTTCAAAAGACCGCTTTGTTTATAGCACAGATAATAGAGTTGAAGAGACAAGGAGAGTAAAATGACATTAGCCTTGTGGTTTTTATTTCGGTCTAGAGGAAGTAGATAGTAATGTACACCAAGATCATGGTTTTGGGAAGCTGAAAATGGATCAGTTGCCCTGCTGTGATTTCAGATAGAAGTCTAGGGTTGAGCTATAAAGTTACTGGAGCTACTCACCGACAGGTAGAGGAAAACAGTGCTGTGTCACTTGAAAGATTATAACACAGCCTGGTTTCTAGTGTAGATATTTATATTTATGTATTTGAACTAATCAGGATGCTTCAGCTTGAGGAAATAACTGGATATTTGAAAATTATGCAAGAGCAAAATGCGAGATCACAAAAGTATAAGGTATAGTGCTTGATTTATTTTTGTCTTCACATGTAGTTAATCAAAATTCCTTATCAGAAAGAGTGAAGTTTAAGAAAAAGTTTTAAACTGTTTAACAGCTTAATCACCTATTAAAATATTCTGTAGACTTAAATAAGGCCGAGGAATAAAACAAAACAAAAAACAAAACAAAACAAAACAAAGCAAAACCTAATTTGATTAGGAGCAAGAGCTTCCTTGATCTTTGCCTTCCTTGTGCGCAGCTTCAGGGCCTAGTCTTTTAAACTGAACACATAAAGCAAGAAAAGCTCATTTACTGAAAAGGGACATCAGATTATGTCCCCAGATTATGTAGAAATGAAGAGTGAGGATTTGATAACTTCATCTTCCATGGGATGGCAAAACATCAGGTGGCTTTTGCAATTTTTTCTCCTTTAATTCCCAATTTGACTATCTGATTTGTAATTTACATTTGTTTATACTTGTCTTTGTGCCAAAGTTGCTTTCTTTCCATCTGCATGTGCAAATGTAATAAATTAAATAGTTATTACTGCTGTGGTTATCATTGGTATTTCCAGAGGTCTTTAGTGCAACTGTGAAAATAAACACTAGACTGTTTCTAAAAATTTTTGCATACTGAGAATTGGATGGTGGGTCCCAGAGAAACTTGATACCAGACTTTCTGTTCTTCCTTCTAAGTTTTGACTTCACAGGCCAAGTTTGTTTTGGGGAAACAAGGGAGTGCAAGTTATCAGCAGATATTTTCTGCATCTAAAGAGCTGAGTGAACAGCATAATGAGGGCTCGTAAAGATGCTTACAGGAAGAGATGACACTGATTAATGTGTACTGGGCCAGGATTGATGTTATGAGCCTAGTGGTTTGGGGGAGTTATTCACAGGGCAGTGGATGTTTTCTTCTGTTTTATAGCTACTGGAAGGCCAAGGGAACTGGCTAAAGGTCACAGAAAAAGTGAATCAAGGCCCAAGCTAGTTCTCAATTCATGAGTGCCAAACCAGACTCCTCTTAGTTGGAAAGGCTCTATCTTTATTCTTTCTGCAGACTCAGTCCTCTCCTGAATTCACTCTACCATGTTGAGGCACCATCATTCTTCCTGTTGACCAAGCCAGAACTTTCATGTTTAATCTGAAAAGTCTTCAGACTCTGAGAGGTGTCATGGACACGTGAAAGAGCCAAGAAATAGGCAAATGGAGTGAAAGGGCCTGCAGAGGAGCGGAGGGCTTTAAATGTAGACACGCACAAACACACACTCAGTCACTATGCTAATCAAAACTACTGTGTTCGTAGAATCAGCCTTAACTTCTCTTTTTCCCTCAGCCATACATTTTACAGATTGTTTTGCCCATTGACCCTACCTTTGACATGACCTATTGAGTCTTGTTGCTTTTTTCCCTTCCGATGGTCTTTGCTGTAATTCAGTCTCATCTTTCTCCTCTATCAAGGCTCCACTTCCGCCGCCATTATCTTTCTGTGTGCACCCATTGCACTGTCAAGAAAATTGCCCCTCTAAAGCCTGAGAAGAATCATGCCTTTCCCCTGTTGACGAACTCTGCCAGTTCCTCTCTGCTCATGGCTAACGTGGACTTCAGCAGGGCTAATCCAGCCTAACTCTCTGGGCTTAACTGCTACTATATCTGTAATCTAGAAGGTCAAGGTACTTGTCATCCTTCAAATGTGCGTCCGTAAAGAAGTCTTCATTTAGGATGGAGGATAAGGTTATGCAAATGGAAATGCTACCTGAACTAACCCTATGTGGAGCCATTTCAGTGTAATCTTCCCAGACAGCCATTCCTGGCCTTTTCCCCTGGCAATGGCCTCAGAATTTTCTCCAATCTTCTGAAGTCACACCACTCCACTGGCCATCTTTTTTCTAGGCTACAGGTCACAACTGTTGATCAATCATTCCCAGCTCCAAGCGTGTTTGTGACAGGATTTCTCACATTAAAGGGGTGATCTTTGTATTTATGCCTTTGACCATCCTTGAGTGAAACAAGCAGTAAAGGCCTTTTCCCCCTCCTCTGTGATTGTTTTTATTTTTTGAGCTATTTCTGTGGGCATATAAACCATAATATTATAAAACTTAGGAACCCAGCATTCCATTATTTATTATACAAAACATTTCATAATGTTGAGCAACACCTATCCATTGGCCTCTAGGAGACTCCCTCATCTCCTTCATCTTTGCTTTGAAATCAACAGCTCTGCAAACTTAAGAGAAACTTTTGATCTTAGGGATAAAATGGTCCACCCTTGTAAAGCCTTCTTTTAAACCTCTAACACAATGCTCTTCCTCTGTGCTTTTGGGCAGCCTAGGCACCAATACTGGCAAGTCTTTCAGTGATCATTATAGGTGAAACCTATTCCCCAGAACAGAATATGAAGAACAGAAAGAAAAGTCAGAGAAGAGAAAAATCAACACATTGCATTGGAAGAGTATGGTATGGTTCTCACTGGCAGATAATTTGCCTTAGCATGTACTGGCTATGAGTATGTGGGGTAGTTGATTAAATATATAACATCTGTATATTGTATGTGTTTAGCTATCTATCCACCTATCTATCCACCCATATATGTATCTTAATATTAGAAGAAATAATTTAGGAATAGTGTGACAAGGGACTGCATGAACAGGGATGTATGTGAACCTTTGTGCTTGTTACCCCCTCAACTTTAGGTATGTGCTCCTCTCTTTTCTCTGTTAGGTGAATTTCTACTCTTGTTTAGGCCCTGTAGTGGTTGATTGATTTTGTCAACTTGAGGCATTAAGAACCTTAATTTAAAGTGGCTTAGTAATTCTACACCCTAGGACGTTGAAGACCCATCCTAGTGTGGCTCATCACCTGGGTGGTATAAAAGAGAAGAAGGAAGGGTGACTGAATTCCATTCTTTGGAGGAGCTCCAGTCTTTGTGTTCCACTTGGATGCCACCTCCTGGCTTTCAGTATGGACTCTTCAGCCTTCCAGTGTAGACCCTTTGGCCTTCTGTCACAAACCCATTGGCCTGCTGGTGCAGACTTGCATGGGACACTAGGGTGAACTCCAGACTTTGCATTGAATCCTTTGGCCTCTGGAGTATGGACACTCTCCACACAATTCCTTATCCAACTCTTTGGCTGACTACTGTAATCCAATCTTATAATTTCTTATACATTTGTATCTGTTTTCTGTAGTAAAACGCTGACTAATACAGGCCCTGTTGAAACATTCCCTAAATCCCTCCTATGCATCATATGCTCCATGGACTGGTACCACTGGTGTTTCCTTGGAGCATGGTATAAATGCAAAACTTCAGGCTTTATCCCAGAGTCACTGAATCAGAATCTGTATTTTAATAAAATCCCAAGGTGTTCTGAAAACATGAAAGCTTGAGAAGTACTGAGTTAGCCTAGAAAAACTTCCTTCTTCCCTTCAGCAAAACAAATGGCTCTGCTTACATATTTGATGTTTCGTCTTATTTGCATTTAACCCTATGACACAAACTTTGACAGAAGTAGGCCCTTGACAATGATTGCTGAAATGCACTAGGAGGGATTAATGCAGAGGTCTGCTATATATTCCGATGTTTGTAACACACTCTAGATTAATTGACCCACCCTCCTTTTCTCCAGAGATTAAAACACCAAAAGCCTGGTTTTCTAGCCTCTCTTCAAGCTAAATACGGTCAGTGTCAGTTCTGCCAATGAGATGCAAGTAGAAGTTTGCTCATGCTTCATCTTCTCCCTTGTCTTCTTTTGCTTCAAATATGGGTGCAACATAAGAGGCACAGTTCTTGGGCTGGGGATTTAGCTCAGTGGCTTAAGCGCCTGCCTGGCAAGCATAAGGTCTTGAGTTCGATCCCCGGTACCAAAAAAAAAAAAAAAAAAGAGGCACAGTTCTTGGTATCATGGGGAAAAAGGCAAAAGCTAAGGATGACAGACCAAGAAGGCAGGCAAATCTGGATCCCTGAGGGCATCTTTCTAACCCCACACTGCTGCTCTGTAAACTTTTGTGAGGCAAATACACGTTTTTAAGTGTTTAAGTTACTCTCAGCCAGTATACTGTTAATCAAGTACCCACAGTGGAAAATTTGGGGCTGAGATGCAAAATAGACATAACTTGCAAGCACATGAGGATTTTTAGATTACCCCAAAATTCTAGTTGAAAGCTTTGGTGAAGGTACACATTTTTGAGTATCAAAGAAATTGGTCAGGATCACAGATCAGAACAGAAACCCCTCCTCACGCCTTCCAGATGTCTTGGCTGCCATAAAAATGGGACAGGACAGGCACATGTAGAAGTTCTAAAAAGTGCGGTGATTAGTGTTTTTGACAGTACGGGCTTTGTGAAAACAACTCTCTCTCTCACATGCTCTCTCAGCTATGTTTAAATCCAGCTACCCTCTGATTCTTATACTACTGCAGTGTTTTGGGTCATTTCAGTCTCTCAGCACTTCCCACATCTCAGTGATGCACTAGCTGCTTTTCGTTGGCAAACATTATGTTGACCAAATGGGCGGATTGGGTGTTGGGAATAAATCGAGTGGATTTTGTTCTGGGTTAGTCCATGCCATATCTTGGTCTCTATCCTCTGGGTAGCATTTTGCACTCACTGCTTTGCTACATGGTTGTCAGATCTGGCAGCTGTCATAGGACCCATCACTGTTAAAAACATTCTAGAATACAAAACATGCCAGTGAAACAGTCCTGGAAATTTTATGCCTCTATTTTCTTGGTGTCATCTGCCTCTGACCCACAACCTGGTATCTCCCAGAATGGATCAAGTTATCCTTTGTTATTTTGTGATTGAGATTCCCCCCTGCCTAAAAGAACCACGTTCTTAGACTTTTTCAGATAGGTGCTAAATTTGATAAATGCCAAGCCGAAATAGGCATATCAGGAGCTCGGAGTTAAAGTAAACGTATCTTTAGATAATTGCCTCAAAGCACATTTTTCTGAACAATCTCACCTCAGAAAACTCTGTCCTTTGAAGTTCCATTTGTGTTTGCAAACCTAATGGATCTGGTCATCAAGCTGTGATTTAGCTCTTTGTAAAATAACAAAAAATAAGGCTTTTTGTATCCAAATAAGGAAACAAATCACCAAAGAAGATCCACCCTTGTCCTAGACTCTGGAGACAATTTCAACAGGGAAGAGCCAGTCTGCTTAAAGGAATGAAATACGACTGAAGGAAGTTCTTACTAGGACAGCTCAGTGGGCCATACTCTGAGATTATGGACTTGCATCTATTAGATAATCAGCCTCCATTCTCTGTCCTTTGGTTCTCAAACTCTACTGCATTAGAATTGTCTGGGGGACAGAACACACTGTTCAAGCACAGAGGCTGGACACAACCTCAGTTTCTGATTCTAGAGGTCTGGGATGGGAAATGATAATTTACATTTCTAAGAATTTCCCTGTTGCTACTGATGTTGCTGGCCCAGAAGCACGTTTTGAATTTTGCTTTAGTCAGTCATTCTGCTTTCACCCCATCAAGTCAGCCTACTGCCTGGCTGTCAGTCTTGAGGGTTTTTTTAAAGCAGTATGACAGAGCATAGGTAGCTTGTACTATGTCCTGATTTTCAGTGATCACAAACTCCCTTCCGATTCCATGGCTCGTAATGCACTGAGATCTCAATGTTTCCACAGGCAACCAAGTCCCATATTAGATCAGAAGGAAAGCATTGCTATCAGAGACCTGAGAGGACTTAGAGTGGGCAGGGAAGAAGGTGAGGGTGTAATCACCGTAAGTAAATATTATAATTACTGCATATGACAGACGATCAGTCACCTAATCTGAGACTTGTCAGTGAGCCCAGAAATAGATTTCTTTTTGTTTCAACACTTACATTTTAGTATTTGTAACTTCGGAAGGAGCCATAGTTCCTCTAACTGCACAAGCTTATCATATTTTCCAGGTTTGTGTGGCCAGGTGTTTTAACTAGATCTGTTCCCATTTTCATTTTTTCTGCTTCTTACTTAGATACACAATAAGTGAGTTCATGGCTTGAGACATAGATAGGTGCATATTCAAGATTTCTGCAAGACCACTGCTTTGTTTCCCTATTTCACTTTGACCAGAAAAGAAATCTCCCAGTAACTGTAGGGAATAAGGTAGATATACTATTAATTCTGGTAGGTTTGACTACATATTAGAAGTGCATTTCTCTCTTCAGTAACTTTTATTTTTCAGAACTTCAACTTTGTTCCGTAGTTGCTTTTAAAAAATCATGATGGTGCTCAGAGGAAAGTTGATTGTCCCTAGGAGGGCAGCTGCCTTTCCCCACAGAGTGATGCCATCTGGCCCCTATCCTGCTCCCAATAGTATCATTTGCCATCTTGCTCCCCTAACTCCATTATCAAGGCAGTCAACCCTCATCTATCAGGCTTGGTGCCAGGCACTGTCATGGGGATGTAGGAAGCTGAGATCCTTCCCTGGCCTAAGAGCGTGGTGTAGTCTCTGGAAGGCCAGAAGATCATCAAGTGGAACACTTCTAATCCCTTTCTCTTTCTTTTTTTCTCCTAAAATTCCTCCCCAAGAGAAGCCATGCTGTGCATTTCAAAAACACCAATGTCTCCTCATGTACAAAGGCCCTCAGTTCCACTAAGAGGACTACAACTAAAAAACAATGGATGCCTGACAGAGATTGATAAACACAAAATGGGAAAAAGACCCTTGCCTGACAGATTTGTTTTCCTTTTATCTTTGCAGGTTCGGGGAATTTGAGAAGCAGGACTCATTTCTCTTAGTTCAAAGATACAGCGTGTGTGTTTAGTGCTCTGAGTAGAGCTACATAACCCTGCAGTTTATAAATATTTGCATTCCAGAACTGTTTTGGGGCAGAAGTGCCTGAATTGAACCACCCAGGGCCACACCTCCCTGTCCTGGGCTATGAACTGGTGAAAGGTTAACAGGTTTCACTTCTACCACTCTGTAGCTAATGGGCTCCCATTCAGCCTGGTGATACAGATCCTTCAAACTGGCACTTCACCTGTCTGCCTGTCTATACCACCAGCAACCTGAAGGGCTGCCAAAGAGCCTGCCCTTTGAAAAATGTGCAGAAGGCCAAACTTGGGAGCCTCTATGGCCAGCTACTGTTCTGAGTCTTTCCTCTTTTCTTTGCTTCTCCTACCTTCCTGGCCAAGAAAACCCAAATCAAACCCTTTGGGTAGGAGAGCTTTCTTATTGTCTTCTGACAGCCAAAGAGGAGTATTAGTGGGTCAGATAAAAATATTGAGTGTAGCACCTTAATGGAGTTGTACTCAGTTTGATGGGACAATTTGGGAACTGTAAGGGTATCTGGAAATGAAGATACTTGAGACTAAGCATCATGATCTGCCTGAAATTTTATTTTCTTTCACAAGAAAACAAAGCCAGGCATGTTTCACCTATGACGTGAGAGGATGGGAGGGTGTTTCTTCAAAAAGTTTCCTTTCATTCTAGTTTTGACATTGATTGATGGGTTTAGCTTCAGAAAATTCCAGATGGATGAGGTTGGGTGAAATTCCTGGGGTTAAGGAAGGGATTTTTTTATAAGTTTGTATTTTTGCTATCAGCACTTCTCCTCACATTGCAGGTTAAACCTGTGACCTCCGATGAAGATGCTGTCCTTTACAGAGGTACTGTGGGCTCACGCCCCTCACTGGTTGCCTTCCGGATGCAGTCTTTGATGAAATGTTCGCACGTATTGGTGCTTCCCAGCTAGCTGTGGCTGCTGATGTGCAGGGGGTGGGGGTGGGGTTATACAGTGTACAAGATGATCTCATCTCTTTACTATGCTTTGTTTTGATTAAAGTCATATTTTCAGTGCCCGCCCTGCCAACAAGCATGTTAGGAAGGCCAGCTTTAGTTGTTGGGCCCTCTCCCTACTGGGAACACAGCAGCCTAAAATCATGATGCTCTTCTTACCCAGGCATCAGATTCTTCTACAGTCTTGCAGTCTCTCTATTTTTAGGCCCCACCCATGACCTGAGAACTTTGTCAAGGCTAGAGCACCTTTGCCTTGGGTCCTCAGAGGTATGAGACAGTCTTCTTCCATCCTGCCACCCCCTTGGGGTAGAGCCTGAGCTTTTTAATAATAAATGTATTTTTCCTTTTACCAAGTGCAAAACCCTATTTGTTTTCCCTTGTTTCACCCCAAGGGTGTTCCTCTTTCTGTCCTTCTTCCTTTCTCAGGATACATCATATCGCAGAGACATCCAACTTATACAAGACGGAGCTGATGCTCAGAAAGCTTTGTCAAGGAAATTCTAACAGCCTGTTGACTTGCTTGGAATAAGAACAGGAGGCGGAGTTCGAAAAATGTGCAGAAGGCCAAGCAAAAACAAATTGAATTGGATTCAAGGTAGTGCTGGAAAGAAGTGGCATTTCAGCACAGGACAATGTTACAAATGGGTGGAGGGGGATGAACGGAGAAAATCGTCCTTTGGGAAGTGTGGTGTGGTGGGCATTGAATGCCCAGTGGAAAGCAGGCTGGCCCCAGTTTCCTCATGCATACAATGTGATAAACAAGTGAAGTGAGGAACCAGAAGGGAAGAAAAATAAAAACAAACTGGATTGGGATTTAGATGGTGGAGAGAGTGGCTGGTTTAAAAAACAGAAAGCACTGCTTTTTTGTTTGTGAGGGAGGGGATGTTACAAAGGTTATTTGGATAATTGTTAAATGGAAAAGTTGGGAAAAATGTAAGAAAACTGAGTAATGATTTGTGTGCATGGTTTCCTAAGGAATAGCTCATATTTTGTAACATATATGCTACTTGTAATTTCTACTCTCAGAATAAATAACATCATCCTGGTTGACAGTCAAGGAAACTAATGCTCTAGCTGTGTCACAGACCTAGAGGAGAATGAAGACTTGATTTGGGCCTAAGCAAGCTCAGCACTCACCCTAATTAGGTCCAGTGTCCTGTCCTACACTGCCTCTGGGATTAGCTGGGTTGGAGGCCTGTTTGATTAGACCTGAGGCTCTTACATGCTCATCCCTACAGCTGGCAGAGGAGTCTGTGTACACATACATGTACACAGGGAGCGGTAGATTTCTAGAAAAACAATCAGAGTGCTCTTATCAAAAGAAAGGTAGTGAACCAATAGATGTCTCCCAAGAGACAGAGAAGAGATGCTCTGGAACCCTGCATCAGTTACCTTTTCATTGCTGGGACAAAATACCAGACACCTGCAACCTAAAGGAGGCGAGAATGATTTTGGCTCCTGGTTTAATTCCATGGCTGGCTGGCTGCAAAGCAGAACGGACATGGCAAAAGGGCACGGTGGAGCAAAGCTGCTTGACCCATGGCAGCTGAAAGCCATTTGAGAAGGAAGAGCCACGGCAAGAGATGTCTAAGGCACACCCCAGTGACCTGCCTCTTCCAATGCGGCCCTACCTCTTAATAGCACATTTAATTATGAATTCCTCAGCGGATTGGTCCATTGTAAATTATCACCCCATGACCCAGTCTGCTTCCAATGCCCCTCCTCTTAAGCACATGAGATTTTTGGGCAATATTTGAGATCTAAACCACAACAAATCCCTATGGACTGAAAGGCACATTTGAAATCACTGGCCTTGAACCAATAAGGAGGCTACGGAAACAAGCATAGAAATTCCTTGAGCAGCAAAACAGATGTTATCAAATCTAAGCAGTGAACCTTGTACACTTAATAAGGGAATTCCTTAGATCTCACCCAGAAATTGCTTTTGGCTTTGTTTTAAATAATTTTAATAAGCTTGGTTATCTGGTTACCCCATCACAAGCCAACCAAAGTAAACAAAGGGCCCCTGTGCTGGCCCCTGCACTGTAGTGTTACCATTGTTTCTTTTTCTGTCATCTCCAGTTGGCTGGGACAGAAAGACTGGAACACGAATTTTGCTCACACAGTTCTCAGTCATGTAGCTCTGAGACCTTCAAGTGTCCTTTAGCAAGTCGAGCACAAATGATTTCTCAATCCCAAAGCCAGTGTTTGTAAGGTTATTTTCATTCCATTTTAAACTGTAATTGTTTATGAGAGTATACAGTTAATGTACAGATACTGCTGTGCAGTTTGTATATTGTATTTGGCACTGCTAACATGGATCCGAGAGTCTGCCAACTTGAATTTTATAGGTGGGTCAGGTGGACTGCAGTGTCTAACTCCTTTTGATTGACTTTCAGTCTCATTTCTGCACTCCTGGGAGAGTCACAGTATTGCCTAATGTGAATTTTACCCCCTCCGCAGGTAAGGCGAACATGCGTGGGCTCTCCGTTCCCTGTGAACTTCCTACCCACAGAGGCAAACTCTCCCGGTATTGTGCCTTGTGCCTAAGTGGACATCCAGAGACGAAGGCATTGTTGAGAGAGCAGCGATCTTTTAATTGTGAGAGAACCAAACATGCCCTCATGCTTCCCCAGGGAGACAGATTCCCTACAGACCTTTCGAGACTCTGCAGCAGTAGAGGTCCAGGTTGAAGGCTAGAGTTTGGACCGGACAGATATGGATGCTGACCCCAACCCCACTGTTTATTACCCTGCCCCAATTTAATTTTCCTTAACCATTCCCAGCAGCTGTGAGGCTCTAGGGAAACGGCATGCATGAAGTTCTTAATGGCAGGGCAAGGGCCAGGCAGAAAGACACGCAGCGAGTGGTAACACAGTCACAGTCATTAGGTAATTGTTATGATTACTGGAAATACCTTGTAGGTACACTGGTAACTCCAGTGTGTAGAACATGCTCTCTTTGAACAATAAAGTCTTCTGCCAGAGGTTTTGTTTTGTTTCCTGACATGTATATCTGGACGATCCAATGACAGTCTTTGGAGTTTGAAAATCCTGGGCTTAAATCTTGATTCTGATGCTTTTTAACAATGCAGTTTAGAAAGTGTTGCTATCTTAGTCTCACTTTCTTCCAAGTACAGTCTCAATTGTAAATGTGGATAATAAAAGATCCACAATGGAAGCTAATTTTGATGAGTAGGTACACAGCAAGCTCTCAGTACAACTAATGGTTGCTGTTAAGTAACTTTGAGCTCCCCAGTAGCTAGTTACTCTTCTCCTCTCTTTCCCTCCCCTCCCCTCTCTTCTCCTCTTCCCTCCCCTTCTCTCTCCTCTTATCTCTTCTCCTCTCTGTTGTCTCTTCTCTTCTCTTCTCTTCTCTTCTCTTCTCTTCTCTTCTCTTCTCTTCTTCTCTTCTCTTCTCTTCTTTCTCTTCTCTTCTCTTCTTTCTCTTTTCTCCCTTCCCTTCCCTTCTCTTCTCTTCTCTTCCTCTTCTAATCTCTGCTTCTTTCTTTCATTCATTCTTTCTTTTTACACAGGGTCTCATGAGCTAGTGCAGGCTGGCCTGGAACTCATGGTGATCCTTCAGCCTCACAGTGTTGGGATTACAGATGTGTCCCACCAGGCCCAGCCCAATAGCTAATTTTGATTAAATCTTGAGGTGAACGATATCCTAGTAGAGGTTCCATGTTTTCTTTGATTTAGAGACCTGATTTGCATCAACATTTTGTGATTGCAACTTAACATTTCTGAGAATTTTGAAACTGGTAATGTTAACAATTTGAACATGAGAGAGAAGATGAACTTTTAAAAAATAAATATGTAATTTTTAACATTGAATCTTAATCTACTGAAACAGATCTGTGTTTGAAACTTAATTCTGCTATTAAACTAGGCCTGTCATCTTATTTCAACAACAAAAATTTCACTAACTTCAGCTCTTCTATGTAAAAAGTGGGAAAAATAATATATGCCTCATGATGTTGTGATGAGAATATATATTTTAAGTATCTCGAATGCAGCAAATGAATTGTTATTGTTAGTGAAACTTAACTTTGATGAAAATTATAAAATAGAATTGGTAACAAAAGACAACTGTAACAAGTAAATTTTATTGCCTCTATTTAGGACAATGAGAAAATGGTCTCTGATTCTCCATCAGTTAGGCCACTTGGTCCAAGAACCATAATAGAGTTGGTAAATAAGGGCATTTCATTAGTGTATGGCCCGGTTTTAAGACTAAACTTCACACTATTAGGAAAAAATAGCACGATCATTGAATTTAATCAGAGCCCCTCTCAGAGTGGGTTGAAAGCACTAATGTGGCTTGGAATCACAGTTACAATCTATTCAGTTATAAACGGTATTTGTGCAAGTGGTACCCAGACTGAGGTCAGTGGGCTGAGGCACTCTGCTTGGTTGCTAGGCAACAAGGAACCTGCTATTCTATGGCCCATCAATATCAACATGAAGCATTAACCAAACCACACTCCTGGTTCCACTTACGTGATGGTTACATGGAATTGCTGGGTAACAGAAAAAGATTACGTAATGTGGAAAAAGTGAGAGTTGGCATTGTATAGCAGGTCTTCATCTTTGAAGGAGTAATTCAATAGGAAAGATCTTCTGCTGGTTGTGGTTCCTGCTTAAAGTGGAGTTGTTGATGGAAGCATGCAAGCTAAGAGGCCTTGTGCCAAGTCTCCGTACCACAAGGTAAAGCAAAAATTTCAATATGTTTCAGTTAATGTGATCCACCTTTTAAAAATAGATAATTCTTGTCCAAAACTATATACATTTTCTTTTGTAGTGCCAGAGATTGAACCCAGGAAGTGCCGGACTACATCTCCAGCCCATTTTACATTTTGTTTTGAGACTCACTCAAAACCCAGGCTTGCTCCAAACTTATGATCCTTCCTCTTTGTCCTCTGGTTTAGCTGAGATTACAGGTGTGTGACACCATTCTTGGCTCAGAAGTACAGTTTTAAGACTGAATCACTCTGTGTGTAAGTTCACCAGTTTATCAAAATGTTCCTTGCAATAGTCATTTGTGTATTTAATTAACCTAAAGCATGTTCAGTAATGTGTTTCACAGAAACTTAGCTTCTGTAGTCCCTAAACATTCTCAGTACACTATACTTCAGTGTATTTTAAGGTACTCGCACTAGAGTTTATGTGGTTTTCTACTTAGGAATGAAATTAGCATTGTATTAGGCTATCAAATGAGTCATTAATTTAATCAGTAGTATCTATTACCTTTTACTAAGCTGTAGGAGATTTAATGATGTGAAACCCAATCAGCTAGTATCTTGTTCTAATTTCCATAAATATGTTCCTATTAACTCAAGAATATCAAACTATAGATTAGATTTATTATAATCTAGATCTACAATTTTCAACTGGAAAGTTAGTGTAACTGATGGTACAAGACCTCCATGAATGCTGCCTGCAATAAAAGTGGATATAGCTTGCCACAAGAAAATCCAAAAGAGGTTAATTAAACAGAAATAGAATACTAGGGAAAGGCAAAAGTGGGTATGTGGAAACTTTTGAAAAGTTTGAATCAGTTTAGGGACAGGACAGGAATCACGGGGAAAAATTTCAGGAAACAGCCAGGCTGGTATGCACCTATTATCCCAGCACTCTGGATGCTGAGGCAGGAGGGTCACCATGAGTCTGAGGCCTGCCTGGGCTACATTGTGAGTTCCAGGTCAGCCTGAACTGCATAGTGAGACACGGTCACAAACAAACAAACAAAAAAACAAGCAGCAATTACAGAAAACAAAACAAAAACCCCACACCATTATATTCAGGAAACTTCAGGAGGCTGAGAGTAACGGTGGGTAAGTAGTCACAGCCGCAGATCATCTGTAGCATCTGTCATTCCAGCTCTTTGGACAAAAGTAAGCTTCAGCCCCATCTTTCTTTTATACTTCTAGTTTGCACGTGGCTTTGTTTAGACTCAGCCTACACATGTGGGCCACTGAACTCTTCAGCTACACAGATGGGGCTGCTGACAGCACCACCCAAGTGTAAGGGTGAGAGTGAGTAGAGGAAAGTCACACACAGGATTATACTGGTGGGGCTCTTGGGTGGTTGCCTAAACCCTGGACAGGTAGTTTAGCTACTATGCTAATTGGGTTGCATCCATGGAGCCAGCTTTGGCATTTGCCAGGTCAGGCTCAGGATCCTTCCAAAGTTCTGTTGGATTCGGTTTGGGCCACATACCCTAGCCCCGCTTTGCAGAGCTGCAAAACAGCTTGTTCTGAAAAATGAGGCTTGTTCATATTAAGGATGACTTTGCTGATGTCTGGAAAATTGCTGAAAGAAAAAAAAAATAAATCTAGTCAAAATAGAGGAGAAAGGACCCAGTAAAGTTGTAAGTGATCAAACGGGTGGTGTGAAAACACGAAGAATTTCTCAAAGGACCTGAGTACATTCTCACATGAGCAACTCCTTGATCTTTATCTGCTCTTAGTTACAGATTTTCTTTCTAGAATAGACTAGAAGAGTTAAGAAAAGAGCAAACAAAGTGACTCATAGAACCACCCTGATTTCCACAAACATTTATTGAGCATTTTTTTTTCTGCTTTAGGCACAAGGTTAGATTATTGTGTGCTGGGCATAAACTGAGTAAAATGGAAGTGATTTTGCCTATTCTGAAAACTTGGGATTCTTCTAAACTAAAACACGAGCCAAAAGAACCAAGCAGTTCATTTATAGCATAATACGCCTTAACAGAATCTTACACATGCAACTAACGCAAAGATGGCCCAGTTAAGAGCTGTCTTTAAAAAAAATTAACCATAGAAACAGGTCAAAGGAGAGAAGTCACTTGTTTCCTTTTTAAACATACCAAAGATCCATTCAATAGACTTCAGTGACCAAAAAAGTTGTTAATAAAATAGTCCTATAGTTATATAAGGATCAGATATATCTTGCTTGTGAAAATAATAGATATAAAATATTTGAAATAAGCTTAGCAGAAATATGTAAGATTTAAAAATAAAACTTTAAAGTTCCTCTAAAAAGAAAATTTGAATAAATAGAAACCACTATGGGTAGAAATATTTAATATTGTGGAGATACTAATTCACCCTAAATTTATCAGTTAATTAAAAGTGATCTTAATCACAGTACTAAGATTTCCCTCATTTCCTTTTTTTCAGAACTTGACAGATTTATTAGAAAGAGGTCCATATAAAAATTAAGCTAACTAAAATAAAACATAAATTAAATTGTAAAGGCTAATCTGAAAGTTCTAAAAAATAAAAGTTCCAATGAGTGTATCACCTCTTAAAAATTAAAATTTAAAACTATAGCAATTAAACAGTTTTGTTCTGGCATAGACAAAAAAAAAACCCAAGAATTAGAGTCTAGAAATGAACTTAAATATCCAAGTAGATTCACATAAGATTTTAGTGTATTGTTATAAAGAACTTTTCAAACTAGAGGAGAAAACACACAAGAAGAAATGGGTTTGAAACAACTACTTTGGGAAAAATAAGATCTTATTACTTCCTTTACATAGCTCACAGATTAGTTCCTTCACTTAGCTCAAAGATTTAAATATCTACTTAAAGAGTGAAGCTAATGAGGTACTACTAGAAGAAGCAAGAAAAGGAAAATCCTAGAATAATGAAATTTTTCCTAAGCAAGACATTGAACACAAAAGTTAGACAGGAAATTCATTTAAATCCATGAAAATTAAATACTTTCATATGATCAAAATAAGTACAAAATGGGAAAAATATTTCCAACACACATAACCAAATGGACTTCATATATTTTACTTCACCATTCCAACTTAAACAAGAACCAACACATATATTTAACATACACATAGGTTTAGATGTGTTAACATAAATGTTCAAGATTTATTAAGTTTAAAATGAAAAAATAAATTAATGTTAATCAATTTGCTAAAAACTAAGACATCAGATATATACTTGTATATGACCTCAGCATTTCTATAAGGACATTTATAAAGTTAATTATGGTTATCTTTGAGAAATTGGGCTGAGGGTGTAGAAAGTTATGGAAGGTAGCATTCACTTTTCATATCTTCATGTATCACTTTATATTTTCACTATTCATATTTATTATTTTCACAATAGAAAGAGATCCATGGGGTACAGGGTTTCTCTTATATGAGAAATGCAAAATATAAAAGCAAAATAATAGCAGGAAGTAGGAAAATTGGTCTTTCCCAAATGGGATGTGTTATGTAAATACAACAACTCCAAACAGGAATGTAATTATTATGCTCTGCAAGTATGTACTAATACTAAATAAAAACTGAAAAGAAGGGCTTTTCCTATTCGCTGCAATATGCTTCTACATAAAAAATCACACATGTGGCAGCATTGTTTTGGGTAAAGGCTGATTTGATAAAGTGAGGGTTCAGTTTGCCATCTGAACCCTCACTTTCTGAACAGAACCGCCTCCAGTCCAGGGTAAAAGCGTAGCTCAGTGGTAGTACACTGGCCCCCCACGCACAAATGCAGGCCTTGATTGTCTGCGCGGCAGCAAACAAAGCGGAAACCACCTCCAGTCCTTGTGACATACATTTAAGTGGTGACCTGGCATTCAAGGCTATCTAAAAGCCCTATCTCAAAAGAACTTAGTTCTTATGCAGAATTGATAAATTTCAAAATATGCATTTTAAGGAAGACAAATGATTATTACTCAAGGAACAGCATTGACAACCTGTTACATGGGTCTATGTTAAAATTTTCTTTAAAAGACAATGAAGAGTAATATTCCACTGTATAAAAATACCGCATCTTTTTTATCCATTCTGCAGCTGATAGCATTTTGGTTGTTTCCAAGATTGAGCTGTTATGAATTGTGCTGCTATAAACATAGCTGCGCTTGAGGCTTTTATAGGTAAATAGAGGCAAATTGAGACCACACTCATAAGTGAAATAAATCAAATTCACATTTATAAATTATCTCCCTTGTATATATTATCTCCCTAGTAATAGTATATGTTGTCTCCCTAGTATAAAAAATAATAAAAAATAAAAATCTGAAAGAGTAATAAGATCCTAAATATATAATAGATATTGTAATAATGAAAGGGAAAGAAAGTTCTCAAAAGGCCAGAACTAGCATAGGGAAAAGGAAAAAAGGAAGAAAAGAAAAGATTATATGTAAATGTATATTGGTAAACATATATAAATATATGTATATATATATGTATGTTAGACAACTATACTGCTAATCTCTGTTCATGTTTGTGTGGTCACTATTTGATCACTTCTGTGCCTAGATTTTGTAACTTGAACAGTTTCTAAGAGAACAATATGCAATATATTAACTAGTGTTAATTCCCTACTTTTTTTGAAATTCTATATCATTTCTATCCTTTTTTCTGTTTTGCTTTTTAAAAAAATTTAAAAATTAAAAAAGATAATGAAGATATAAAAGTAACTGTTGCAGTGGTTAGTTGAAATAGCTGATGAAAATTCCACTACAGTACGTTACTTAAGGTACTGAGATTCTATAGACAGCTGAAAGAGTAAGAAACATGAGACAATGTACTACAGACAGAATTTAACCTTTTAATGAATAGTCTATATTTTTATACACTTTTATTACCATCTAAATAATAGTACCACCTAATTAATATGTAATTACTCTATAGTCTTGATTTTAAAATGTTGTAAGATGTCTGTAAAGTCCTAGGAAAGCAATTTGAAAATTCAAGTGCAAAATAGATGTATTACTAAAGTACAGCCACCATGTTGCCCAAAGTCGCCTGATTTAAGAGGATTTTGAGCTTTTTCTGGGCTTGGAAACCCAATGGGGCCATTATGCCTACAAGGCCTCCTAATAATGATCAGATGTTTCATCTAGGTTTAATGAGCAAGGAGGGAGCACAGCCAGTCCTCTATTATGCTGTAAAGTCAGAAGAGAATTGGTAATCAAGAATAAAGATTAATGGACAAACCTCAATTTTTATGTAAAGCATAAAATTAGGAACCCAATCAAATATGAAGTCTGTAGATGTTCCTCCAATAGGCTTTTAATTCACTGAATTTTTCCTGTGTTACATAAAGCAACACTACATTATTGTTCCTAGGAATATTTGATTTTGTATTCTAATATAAACTTAAGCTAGAGATGGACAAAAGCCTATGGCAACTCGGTAGGTCACTCTTAAGATCTGCAGTTAATATGAGATTTTTATCAGCAATCTGAGCCAAATAAGAGATTCTCTTCCAAAAAGGGTTCAACCAAATTGTTTTACATTTATTTGCATTGTCAGTGCTGGTCCAGAGAACATGCAAGAAATAGTGAGAAAACTAACCACAGTGTTACACAATGAAAATCATTACAGATCTGAAAAGAGAGGCTCTGGCTCCTAATTTTGGCTCCTCTAGGAATTACCTGCTAGCAGTGATTTGGGGTAAACTTCTGAATCTCTATGTAACTCAGTTTGGAGACAAAAAGATTAAATTAAGCTTTTAATGAGATTTTTAGCTCTTACTCCATAAGCAACACTTGTGATTTCTGTCTGAAAACGTGCATTAGTACAATGGTAGAGAATCTGAAGAAATGGGTGGTCACTCTGTTTTCACTTATGTCTTGCAGCATGTTGGGTGAGAAATTTTTCCTTTCAAGGACTTTCAGAAAACATGTAGGATGGTTGATTGAGTCATGCACGCATACATATTATAGCACTTCACTAGGTGTTGTCTAATATGTTGGTGAATAAAAGACATAATCTTTATGCTTTGTGGAGCTTATATGTAGAGTTCTCTGGAGCAGGTAAAGAGCAAGAAGTGAGTTTCAGGAATTTAGGGTAAATTAAATGGACCCTTACAAGATAGCTTTAAACTAATACATCAAGTATTTAAACCTTGAAACTGACATGCCTCACCTGGAAAATTAAGTCCAGTACACAAGAATAACTTTTTGAATTAAATTAATCCACTTATGCTGCTACTGTTGTATATCTAAAAATGGGGAAAAGAATATACTTTTATATTTAGAAGTCTTATTTCTAGTAGTACTATGATCTTATTTGAAATTATTATAAGTACTTTGAAAACTGAAAAATAATTATATTAATATTAAGAGGTGAGATTTTCAGAAAAAAAGAACTACAAATACAAAATCAAAGAATAAAAAACTTCTTTCAATATTATTTGGGAACATCAGCAGGAAATCATGATTTTTTTTCCTCTAACACATGTTTTGTCCTGGCATTTTTTTTTTTTATTAGAAAGGCTTAGACCATGGCTACCCCAGGGAGAGAACCAGCAGCATCTCCTGAGATCCGAGCCATGTTGGAACTTAGGGCGTTGGGAAACCAAGCAACCAACTCACCACCCTGGTAAGAGGTTCTGAGTCTACCAGCGTGCAAGCTGAGAATCAAACATTCCCCGCCCCCCATTAGCAAGTGGGAGCCAGAGATCTGAGTATCTCTTGGGAGGATGACCATATGTAATATAGCAAATAAGGGGGATTTCCTTCTACCATGTCTTTGAAGGCAAATATTTTTTATCACCATTTTGCTTTGTCCTGATTAATGGTATTGTTCTATTCAATATTCTGTTTTGATAAGTTCTGTAATATTCTGTATTTCCTTTGAGTTTGCTATACCTGGTTGAAAGAACAACTATTGTGTAGATAACTAACGAGATATACTATGGTACCTATTATTGTTATCCCAGTAACCTGCTGTGAAGTTCTGTACCAATTTCACTACACTGTCTCAACTGGCTTTATTCCATCCTGTTCTATATTTTACTCCCCTCAAATTAATAAAAAAATTTTTAAAAAAGGCTTAGAAGTAATGACTATCCAGAGGCAGTGAGAAATTCTAGCACCCAACTTGTGTTTCTAAATGCTCTTTCTCTCCAAAAGGAATAAAAATTCTTAGAAAAGTGACTGATTTCAGGTTTGCAGGAGAGAATGAATAAAATAAGATTGGGAATTTTTGGTCGAGATGGCAAGGAAGTCATAAAAACTAAGAGGGCTCATGTCAGAAGACGAAGCAGGCAATTATAGTGTGTTCTCATTGCTAAAACAGGACAATTTGAATATCAAAACAAGTAATTATTTTAAGGAAGTAAACCCACAAAATACAATAATTAAAAGGGAAAAGCCCGGCTGTTACTAAGGTGTCAACTTATCACTCTGAAAACTGAGAAATAGAGGAATCAAGAATGTATTTTGCCTTTGTTGTACAGACTGTCCCAGGGTAACTGAATGGTTGATAAAGGGAAATTCTTTAGGGAAGAATCCAGCTAATGGGTGCTAAGTGAGATAATCACTGTTTGCAACCTTAGTAAGATAGTGGATACAGTGATGGAAAAATTATGTGAAAAATTCATGGCAGAAGTTAATGAAGGAGGGATCAAACTATGTATGAGAACCCACGGTCAGCTTCTGAAAATGACAGCAAGTCCCTTATATACGGTATACTAGTGTGGTGGGTTAACTAATGCGCACCCTGGAGCACCCAGCTGAGCTGAATCAGCATGGTCCTGGGTGTGAAGGCCCACTTGAGGATTGTTGCCAACAGCATAAATGGAGAACTGGAGGGGAAGCTCTGTGCTGTTGATTCTCCTGGAGAAGCTTGTCACCCGGTTTTCCTGATATGAACTCAGCTGTTTTCATTGGAGGATCTCGGGTCCTTACCACTGAGGTTCTCTTCCTGGGAGCTCTGGTCCTGGAGAGTTGCCGCCTGGCTCCAGTGCAGATTCCTCAGCCTGCTGGAACGGATCCTTCATCCTGCTGGCACAGACTTTCTAGCTTCCATCACTAAGCTTTGAGGCTTCCCAGTGCAAATCCTTGATGCAGACTTGCCTGACACATTGTTGTGGGCTCTGGACCTGTTGGACTCCTGTTGGGTTTGTGGAGGACATTGCCACAGAATTCAGGCCCTCAGCTGGCTTCTTTGGGTCTCTAGTGTGTGGAAAGATGATCTGTGCTCTTTTGCATTTGATGTATAGCATTCATTTTGTTACATTTAGTATTTATATTTTCAAGGATATTACAAAGAATATAGATGAGCAGTTAGATGGAAGACACAGGCATACATGTTAAGGAACTTCCATGTACTTACCTCCACATATCCGGGAACCTAGAAACTCTCTGAACCCCACTGTTCAGGTGATTTAAGGGAAGTTTTGTCATATAGACATATTCAAATATTAATCTCCTGGCCCTCTCCACTACCCAGCACATAGAAGGGGTTTAGAGATGAATGTTTCAAGCTCCTAATCACGGCTTGGGTTTCCTGGTGATCGGCCCCATTCAGGAGCCCAAGTCCTATAGGGCAGGCGCCCTAATTTCTCTGACAAGTCAAATGGCATATAAAAAGCAAGGTGAACTTATAGAAGAGACTTAGGATATAAAGCTATCAAATACATTTTGTGGATTATATTTTAATCCTGATTTAGATGAAACTTTATGAAACTATATTTGAAACTACCATAGAAGTTAAATATTACAAGGTATTAGGGAATTTTTATTAATTTTTTAGGGATAAAAATAGCATAGTAATTATGTAAAATTGTCTTCAGCATTTAAAAATTCATACTAAAAATGCATTTATACCCCAGGTTCATTCCCTACGAAACTCCAGGTCATATGAAGTTAAATAGAACAAGATTGGCAGAATGTTGATCAAGTTTAGAGAAAGACTTGAAATTATATCGATAACCATTTCTCTTTCTCTTTTCTTACCAGAAATGATCCCTGTTTTGCAACATTCCCATTATCTTGATTCATCAATTAAAAAAAAAACTTACAAAGACCTAATTCCACATATATCCCATTGTCCTCATAGAGGTCTTAAAATGGGGTTCTGTAAAGAACTATTTTCCCCTGCTTTTGTATAACATAAGGCCCTGTATTTATTTTCTTAATAATTTCAAGTTGCCTGTCTTAATTGAGTTTTCTTCTTGAAAAATATTTTCAATTTGCGTTGGATTTGTGGTTGAATTTCCTGAAGGTCTGCCTAAAAAAGGACTTCAGAAATTTTTGGAGATTTAGTTTCCACCTTTAAATTTATGATTCCAAACTGACAGATGAATAATATTTAACTCATTTTGTCACAGCAGAAACAGCGAAATGTGCTCCACAGAACAGAAAGCTTCTCTTTGTGCACAGAACTTTTTGTTTTTGTGGTGTGTCTCTTAGACATCACTGATACGGTGAGAGTATTTGTTTAGAATTCTTATACTAAACTAATCTTATACCACACAGTCTGGAAGCTCACCTTTGAAAGTAGGCCACCTGATGTTCACAGCTTCGATGGGTATCAGCCGGAACTGAGTCATGGATCCTGCTTCTCTTTGTGGGTCTCTTGTGAAGGAGGCTGTCTTGATGGGAAGCTTTGTACCCTCTTTGCTTAACATCCACGATGTGCTAAGCTCTGTGCCACATGCTTCTCATACACCATTTCATTCATGGTCATTAGTAGTAATAAAGGGAGTTACAGTCATTACAGAGATCATTTATTGGGCATCTGCCATGTTCCACCTGGTATATTTTCTACTTACACAAAAGCCCAAAGGTGACTTCTACTACTTTTAGGTGAGGTGAAGTAACATGCTCAGCATTACTCAGGTATTAAAGTAGTGAACTCTAACTCCCAGACTTCTGTTTTATTTTTTCATGAACAATTTGCATAGGACGTGCATGATTTTTGCCACTCTGTGCCCTACTTGTACAATTTATGTGATATTTTAAAAATTGACATTTTTGTTTAAATACCTTCATCTAAAAAAAGCTATTACTGTTACAAGTAGAAAACTAATATCGTTTTCCATAAATAGAAGGTAACCATGTAAATAAATACAATGAAATTCTGGTCTCTGTAGCCTGAAACCAGCTCCATGCTAATGAAGAAGACTGATTTCCAAAGAATTCCCTACTTGGGTTACCCCAGGGGGTGATGTGGGTACCACACTTCAGAAAGCCCTGCCTTTAATGTCATTCAGTGTGGCTGTGCTGAGGTCAAGCTAATACGGACCTCAAACCTTTGCTATTAAATGGAAGTAGAGTAAACCTCAATCATATTTTGGGAAATACATTAACTTTAGGCATAAAAACCAAAAGAAAAATCTTAGTCAAGTAGATCAGAAAACAAACACATAAATAGGAATTTAATGAATGAACGGGCTAATTGTTTATCTTGGCAGTATATTTTGACCCTGTTCAATTCTCCAGTGATATATGTGTGTGTGTGTGTGTGTATATATATATATATATATATATATATATATATATATATATATATATATATCTTAAGTCTGTATATGTGCAGGTATATACATATATGTATATAGATAGTTACATACATACATGTACACATACACAGGTATCATTCAGTCTTTTTTGGGAAGATTTATGCCATGCATATTCCTCCTGAAGGTTATATATACTTAAACAAAAACACTCCTATAAATTATACTTGCATATAGGCCATAGTTTTGATATATGTACAAGAAGCCAATTTATAAGCAATATAAATGGAATGTCAATCATAGACATTATCCAGTTAAGCAACACACACTTTTAAGCAGCATGAATATTCCTTCTGACAGTTTTGGGTTGGCATGTATATTGACAGAGCAGTTAAGGATGTGTCAACTCTGTTTGAAAGGAAAACCATTCTTTATTTTTAAAAAATTCAATAAGATAGCATTATAAGATCTTTGGGCTAAGATCATGAAGCTTTAGGCTGAGTCCAAAATTTTTGGATATTAGAAAGTTTGAAGCCTTCTGTCTTATGAGAAAGATTTTCTACTTAGAAGACAATATGATTTGATCGAAATAAAAGTGACGGTGGAGTCTGTGAGACACAAGTGGACGCCCTGACTTCCTTCCTAAAAATGGTGAGATCTCATCCGTGTATTTGCTTGGTCAGAAAGTGAGGTCGGTAGCCACTTTATCAGAATTTTTATTTTATTTTGTTTTATTTTATTTTATTTTATTTTAGAGACAGGGTCTCACTATGTAGTGCAGGTTGGACTTGAACTTGCTTATGTAGCCCAGGCTGGCCTCAAACTCAGTAATCCTCCTCACTCAGCCTCCTAAGGGCTTGGTATTATAGCCATGCTCCACCACGCTTGGCATATCAGAGAACTTTTATAAGGCTAGAAAACAATTGTAAGTTTTTAAGTCTAGTGATCAGTCCACTGTATCATTTATTTATTCATTAGCCAAACATTCAGTGCTAAGTACCACAGACACAGCAGTAAATAGGGTGCGGATAGTCCTCCAGCACATAAGCCAGATTAGGATGATTATATTATGTGCCTTAAAAGCAGTTGGGAACTGAATCAAATGAGATAGACAGTAAGTGGTGGGCAGGTTGTTAGCAAAGATTTCCTGGAGAAAGTGGCATTTAATCTGAGATTTCATGATGGGACCTGGACCAGCCATAGGCTTATCAGGAGGTGGTGAGTGGTGGAGGAAGGGGGCTCATGAGGAGATCTGTGTTCGTGGTGATGTGGTTGTCTGGGTAGAAACGATGAACCAGGGTAGGCCCCCAGCAGTGCACATGTATCTGAAACTTATAGTAAATATTATAAGTCCTCATCCTAAAACAGCCTCAGAAAGACAATTACATCATTTAATCATTTCAGCTGTTAAATGAAAGTGAAGGAAGAAAACAATGCTTCTTTCTGTAGAACACAGGATGTTAAAAATCTCAACGCCTCTTGGCCTCCTTCTTTATGAATTATTTTTCTTCCAGACCAGGCTCTGGGATCAGATATGTTTCTATGATGAATGAATCTGCTTTGAATTTGATTATTATTTTCATTTAGCATTGCTTGTCAAGATGCTTAGTAATAAAACATTTCTGAGATACAGTAATTACTTTTTTTGAAAAGAATGAATGTTCTCTTCTTATGGAATAGTCACTCAGCTGTCTCATAGGAAAGTTTAAGCAGAGAAATTAATTGTATTGTAGTCCGTCTGCCAGGAGTAAGTCCATGGAGCAAGACAGGATATGTTCCCCAAAGAAACGGCTCAGCTCAGACCCTTTCCTCTAGGTTGGAGGAAGAACAATGAAGAGCCAAACGCTCATTCTGTTGCTGAGGCAGCTGAGTGACAAAGCCGTCTGCTCTCTGTAGTTGAAAGCACAGAAAACTTAAACTGTCAGTCACCTGCTCCTTTCCACTCTTCTGCTTTCGGAGTTTCAGCCTATGGTCTACTTTCTTTGCTAGTTGTCTCTCCTGCCTTGGAGCCTTGATTTCTTTCTTTATTTTTTTTAATTTTATTTTAAAGAGAATAAAACAAAAGAGGGCAGTACAGAGCAGATCAGAACAGGACAACATAATCAACACACTACTTTACATTAAGACAACCGGACATCAACAGTAGCTATCACAATATCTCTTTCTCTGCTATAGTTGAGCATAGTTTCAAATACAATAATATCAAACATAACACAATAGCATAAAGCCATGCAAAGAGTGAAAGAATTACAGGGCTTTCTGAACCGAATAACAGAAAATGATCAATGGGTACTATAATATCTTATTTTCGATAGAAAAATTTTGTTTAAACTATCACACATATTCAAATCCCAATAAGACACAATGTGATAGATAGAACCAATGGTAGTAGAAGAATAGAAGCTTGGTAGGACTTCTAAGAAGGACGATATTAAATCAGCAATAGCTGTCATAATGTTTTGTTTTCTTCAAAACAGCTGTTCATATCATCACGCATGATATAGTCCAACAAAGCAGAATAAAACCATTCCAACTGATGATTGAAAACATTGAAAGGCTTCAAAGCTATGAGATGGGGACTCATGCTTACCATAAAATCTTGTATACTCTTATCAACTTTCATACTAGGGAGACTATATGGTATTGACACTTGTGAGTTTGGTTTATTTCACTTAAGATAATGGTCTCAAGTCGTGTCCATTTATTTATAAATATCTCAATGTGATCATTCTTTATAGCCGAGTAGTACTCCATTGTATAAAAATGCCACAACTTTTTTATCCATTCCTCAGTTGATGGGCATTTAGGTTGTTTCCAGGATCTGGCCATTACGAATTGTGCTGCTATACACATGGAGCCTTGATTTCTAAATCCCCGCTAGACTCTCCTTGTCTCAGATTATTATTTAATCTGTGATAACCAGTTGTTTGTGATGAGAACAAAGTCCCAACAGGGAGGCTGCATACTCTGCTGATGGTGGCTTCTTCAGGAAATGGTGGGGCGAGCTTTCAGGAGGTCCCCAGATTTTCTCTAGCAGAGGTGATGGAGGCTGGTTGGGGGTAGAAACATGACAACTGAGGACAAATGTGAGGTCTGCTATGGGGGGACGGTCTTTGTAATTTCATCTCAAATCAAATGATGGCCTATGAAGATAATCACACAAGTGATTAAAAACACTTGGGTTACAAGAATCCTTTCTCTGTAACTTTATATGATTTAGCTTTCTATGCAGCAATAAACTTTTGTCAACTTCCCTTGAATGTTGTTTTTCCCTTTCTGCTCTTTGTTTTTCTCCTGGTTAATTCCTTCTAAATCCCATCAGGTGAATTCCAGTTCATTCTCAAAAACTCAACTCAAATAGCTCCTCCTGGATAGAGCCAATTTTAATCTTTCTTCTCTCATTGCCAGGTAAAATAAACCCCACACTTCCCTACACGTTGAATAAACACATAGCACTGTAACAGCTTGTAAAATTTCCACTTTCCCCTCTGGAATAAGGGTCAGTAAACTATGGTCCTTGGGCCAAATCTGGTCTCTTGCCTGTTTTTTTACGTTCTGTGAATTAAGGATGATTTTTACATTTTTAAGTGGTTGGCATAAATAAAAAAAAGAAAAAGATTTCATGATATGTTAAAATAATATGAGATTCAATCATGGGTCATCTGCGGTTCCTTTCCTACCACAGTTGGCAGAGTTGAATTGTGCCAGAGACTGTAGAACTCACAAAGCATAAGCTATTTACTATCTAGCTCTTCATTGCTGACATCTGCTCTGGAGGCAGGGATCATTGTGCCATGATCTGATTTATTGTTAGCATGCACAGAGCATTATGCTGAATAACTGGTATGCATTGTCTTGTAATTCTCAAGAATTATGAGGTAGCTCTTTCTACTATTTCTATTATCAGATGAGGAAACGGACGCTCAGAGATGTGGAGAGTTTCCAAAATTACATAAGTAGTGGTTTGTAGATTATGCTTGTATAGATGTACTTGCCTCCAGTTGGGTCACATGGCCTGCACAGTCATACAGCCACCCTGTCACCCTGCTCCTCATTACCCAGGCATTGAGGGCGGTGCCTGGCAATATCTGTTGAATACTTAGCTACTTTCCCTTCTCCATTGCCCACAGCTGCATTCTTTTGGGGACAAGATTTGTTTTCTCTTCCAACTAAGACAAGGCTTGCATTAGTTTTGCTACGCAAAATGAGGGCTGTGGCGAGTAAATGGATCAATTAACTTACTAATGGTAGATGATGGATATATGCCATGAGCCAGGCTTTGTAGTAGGGCTGAAATAGCATCTGAAGGAATTTGCTGTCAAGAAACAAATCCTTGAGTATTTAACAAAAGAAGGAGAAAGCTCTTTCTGGACCCAAAGAGTCAGAATCTTGTGGAGAAGCAGCATAACAGATATGAAGTCTCAGACCATTCGCCTGATGGCTTCATGTCCGGTGCTCTTTGTTGTTCTATGAAAGCTCTCATTTATCTTATTCACCTATGACTTTGTTTCATTTTATTAAAGAATAATCATTTTATTAGAAGTGGCATATATTTAAGCCGGAGTGGTGATGCATGCCTGGAACCCTAATACTATGGGAGGCTGAGGCAGGAGGATTACAAATTTGAGCCAGATAAGGCAGCTTAGTGACCTACTCAGACATTGTAAAAAAAGAAAGAAAGAAAGAAAAGTAGCAGAAACAAAAAACAAAACAAAAACCAGCCAGGGTGTTACCTCAGTACAAAGGCCCTGGGTTCAATTCTCAGTACTAAAAAAGCAAATTCCCCAGCACCACAAACCTGCATTTATTCAGTGTATAGAATTTGATACATTTTAACATATGCACACACTCAGGAAACTACCACCATTACCAAGTTGGTGAACACACTCCTCACCTCCAACAGTTTCTTCCTGCTCCCACTCCTGATATTTTTGTTGTAAGAACATCTGAGATTTATCCATTCACAAAGCGTTCAGGACGCCGGACAGCATTAAGTGTGGCCATGACACTGCGTGGCAGATCTCTGGAGCTCATTCATCGGGCAAATACATCTGAAATTGTATGGTCATCGTCCGGGGGCATTGCTTTATTCTTTCAGTTTTGATCTGATAGGGAAGATCTGGTGAGCTCAGATGCCTGAACAGTGAGAGTTTCCTACTTTCTCTGCCACTTCATTCTGTAAAGTTCTGGGAAGAGAAACTGAGGGACTTCCTGGTTCCCCACCACATCTTCAGCATTTACTGCAACATATTAAGCATGGGGACCCTTTAGGGACAAACTATAGCATCAGGACGAATGAGGTGTCAAGGGAGAGGGATGGTGAGGACATCTGCTACTGATCTGTGCAGACTTAAAACATTTGCTGTAGGGTTGTGGTGAATATGAAAAGATAAGTCTCTTAACACAGTCTTCTGTTTACATTGTAAGTTCTAAAATATGAACTCGAGTGGCTATGCCTACAGCCAGGACTCCTACAACTGTTCCGGTGCCATCATGATCATCCATCCCAGGGATCTAAGCTCAGGGAGACCAGAAGTCAGGAGTGTGGGAGAAAAAGGACTGATCAGCAATGGAATCATTATTGATGTTTTGCAGTGTGCTATTTCCTGATGTGTTTTTCTAGGTAAAGCATTACCCCGAGATTGCTACCTGAAACCCCGCTGGCCTCTATTTTTATTGTGATCTGGTCAGAAATCAGGTCTTTGCCCTTGAAAACCATGAACCCACACTGGCACCTCTAATGTCCCACAGCGACTCCCCTGTCAGTGCTCCCATTCAGGCCAGTCACAGGTGACACCCATCTATTATTCACCCCGCCCTAAGGTTTTGTTTTATTTATTTACTTCCTAGGGCTTGAATGCAGTGACTCATGCATGTAAGGTAGACACTCTAGCCAAGTCCCTGGAACTTTTAGTTTTTTTAAAAAAAAATTTTAAAATTTGAGACAAGGCCTTGCTTAGTTGCCCAGGCTGACTGCGATGCTGTGATCCAGCCTCAGCCTCTGGAGTAGCTGGGGTAACAGGTGTAGCTCCAAAGTTTAAGCTTTCTTGGTTCTTTTCCAAAAACACAATGCCCTTACCACGGGCTCTGCAAAATCCCAGTGTGGCCTCAAGTGTACACTCTTACTGCTTAACGTGTGTGTGGTCTGTGACTTGGCAGCACCAGCTTCCCCTGGGAGCTTGTTGGAAATGTGGGGTCTGTAGCCTCAAGCAGACTCACTGACTCAGACTGCATTTTAAGATTTCTGGGTGATTTATATGCACATTAAAGTTTGCAAAGGGTTGTTGCAAAGCATAATTCACTTAAGACAGCAAACTTATCCTCAAGGAACTTATGGCCTATGATAGAATCAAGGCAGAAGGGGGGTGATTCCTCCCAGGAGACCATTTAAAAACTAGGCTCATGACCGATGTGCCACACGTGGCACTGAGGAAACTGCAGGCAGTCCTAGGTTGGATCTGAGGTCTCCTCATGTTCACTGTATAGCTGCTCCGAGTGCTTCCTCCTTCTAAAGATCTCAGCGATAGCAGAAGATGTAGGTCTCAGTGCGGACCTTTTTATAGATCACTTTTAGGTTGATGCTAACACATGTTTTCTCCTGCTGCAATAAACACTGAGAAATAAATAGGATTTGGGTCTCACAGTGTCTCTGAATTCACACCAAATGCAGAGGGACACATTAACAACAACATATTCATTCCAAAGACAACAGTAATACACTTCTGTATGTTGAAGCTTTAGTAGTGTACAGAATGCTTTTGCATGGTTCTGTGGGCTCATAGTTAGGGGCATTCATGAGAGATGATTAGTACTACAAAATTTGTGCACTGAGGGAAGGGAGTCTGGGAAGTTATTTACCAAAGTATACCATGGTAATAAGATGCTGAGTCTTACTACCTGCTTTGAACTCTGGTTCATAATAATCACAGAAATCACTTCCACCCACAGGTATCAAGCACCTGGTCCTGTGCACACGTGCTTTTGCTGACTCCTCCCACAATCTTGTGAAACAGGTGCTCTGCATGTGAGCTGTTCTGGTACTGCCTACGATCACTCAGCCAGGCAGAGGCAGAGTCAGGACCTGGATGGTCCAGCTCAAGACTTAGGTTCCTCACTTCTATGAAATCTCTTCCTACCACACAGTATCAAGCCAACAAGCCTGGGTTCATCCCTGTGTGCTTTAGAATTAAAAGGCAAAATTATCTAAGAAGGCGGAACATACCACTTTTAGATAAGAAAATGCCTTATCTAGAATATCATCTGCCTCTTCATCTTCTCATTCTATCCCCTATGCTAGTAATAAGAAAGGTTCTACATTTGTGTTCCACATCTCAACCTGAGGAAGAGGGAGCAACTCAGAGAGTGCTAGGCAGAGGCAGAGATTTGTCTAGGATGATGCTAGCATGCACTGGCAATGAGGACCAGAGGTAATACTTTGCTCGTAATGCACGTTTCCTTGAGTGTTTACCATGTGCCAGGCACTGTGATAAGCCTTTTATATATAGCAGCCCTGTAGGTACACTGTGAGGCAGAAATTAATACCCGTGTTTCAGAGCTGAGGAAAATGAGTACAAGGAAGGTTGAGAATCCAGCCCAAAGCTGTTATAGCAGCACAGGCTCTTGAGCATTCTGTGATAGACATGTGGAGGCCAGGTCCCTAGGCAGTGCCACTCCTCACCACCTCTTCGGAGAGCTCTTTTCATAGAGTAGATGAAGGAAAGAAGGCCCTTAGGCAGATCTGAAACGTGCAGATAAATATGGTCACGGGACTCACCAGGTGAAATGATTCAGACTTGTGCTTCTCAAACGTGCACTTGGGTGCAAGAATCTGCATCTCTAAGGACTTCTCAAGCAACCCTGCCTATCAGTGGGATGAGGGGAAATGAAGATACAGGGTCTCTTATTGAAGAAGCAGGAAAACATGCTATTAAAGAAGATACTAAAATATTAAAAAACTATTTCCTCTTTCCCATGGTCTCTCTCTTTGTTTTTCATTTGTTATTTAATGTTCTAGGTATAGAAAAAAATTAGGAAATTATTAGCAAGAGTTTAACCATTCATCTGTAGATCATGAAATATCCATTTGAAAGAGCATTTAACTTGTCTCAGGAGAGACAGTGATGCAACTCACTGTTTGTAGATTGCACAGACAGTCCTGAGCAGCACAATGATTGTTAGTCAAAATAGACCATGCGTCAGTCCCTTGAGACGACGTACGATGAAGCTGAAGAATACCTATCACCTAGTGTCACCTGGTGTCATCTCACATTACTCACATGCTTGTGGGGTTCCTGGTGTAAACAAACTTACCTACTACAAACTACTTCATAACTCTATAAAAATGCAGTATAGTTGGGGCAGGACTTGATAATTAATGATTTACTTGTTATATTATGCTTTCATTATTATTTTAGAGTGTACTCCTATGTACTAAAGAAAAACCAGCTCGCTGTAAAAGTATGCCATGTTACACTAGCTGCAGCCTCATATATCTCTTGTTTACCATGTCTCCCAGTTGCGTCAAAAAGTCACATCCAATGACTGACCTGTCCCATGTAGGTTTGTGTAAGAATTTTTGTGACATTTGCACAGACAAGTCACCTGGCAACACATTTCTCATCGTTAAGAAATGCATGACTACATATATTCTCTTCTTATCAGAAGACTGGAATTGCTGAACAAAACTGATTCAGTTATTTTTATTTCACTTCTTAATATACAAACATTTTACCAAATTTCTCAATCACTGACTTACTAAGAGTAAAGAAATACTGTTACAGATTTAAAACTGGTGGTCAACATAACACCAGCTGAGGTGCTGAGGAAAATGGCCAGCATAAAAAAGATATGTGGAAAGGAGGAGCATAGCATTGCGGGTTCTCCTAAGCATTGTTGTTGGGATCAGTTGGTTCTCCTGGAGGAGCTTGTTAAGCGGCTCCTCTGACATGAACTTGGCTGTTATTATTGGAGGAGTTTGGGACCTTGTTGCTGAGAATGGCTACAGTTCAGTTTGGAGGAGCTTTAGTCCTTACTTTGAGCATCACTTCCTGGCTCCGAAGGGGAAGATGTGTGCTGTTTAATCTTCAGGAGAAGCTTGTCATCCTGGCTTCCTGATATGTATTCCGCTGTTCTCCCTGTCAGAGGAGCTTGGGATCTCACTATCGCTGTGGATAACTGTGGTACTTTTTGGGGGAGACTTGGTCCTTATTTTGAGTATCACTTCTTGGCTCCAGTGTAGAACCCTCAACCTACGGGCACAGATCCTTTATCCTGCTGGCATAGATTTCTAGCTTCCACCACTGACCTTTGGGCCTTTGCAGCACAGATCTATAAAACAGACTTGCATGAGTCACTGTTGTGCACTCTAGACCTCCAGTTGGACTTGTGGGAGGCATTGTCATGAGCTCTAGGTCTTCAGCTGGACTCATGCAGTATATTGTTGTGGGATCAAGGCCCTTGGCTGGGTTTTCTAGGTCTTTAGTATGTTGACAGATTTTCTGTATTTTCTTGTATTTAACTCTGGGTGATCTTCATAAAATAATATTATAAGTACTATGTCCTATATATAATGGTTCTCCTTGAAACCCCTGGCCACAACAAATAATGAGAAGAAAACCAAAGCTTTCTCTGTATTTCCCTGTCCTCCTCTCAATATGGCAATTGGCTAATGCACATGTGAGAAAAGCTGTGATTGTTTCCTTTGATGGTTCATATTTCTCAGGATGCCACTGCTGTCTTTCTGCATTCAAAGAAAGTCTTTGTTTAAATGGGAACTGTAGTGTGTGGCTGTCTGTGCCCTGTCCATTTCCTTCCCCATCCTGACTTTGCTGGAAGGATCATGTTTACCTTACACGTACTTTGAATCTCATGGAATCTTCATGTGTGTGAGGCCACCGTCACTCTGTGCTTATGAGGCACTAGGAACGGTGCTTTGAATGCGACAGCAAGAACTACAGGTATCCTTGGTGCTTGTACTTCTGCTCACACTCATGAGGCCCATCACTGTCCCAGTATCCCACTGAGTATTACCTACAGAGATAAAATTATAAAGAATTTAAAATGGCAATAGAATTAAACTAAGTCTGAGACCCAGCTGCATATTTCCAGGTGGTGACTGATAGAGCACTGCATGTATTTGTCCGGTCATCATGGGAGCAGTGCAGTGCTAAATCATCATGGTTCTTAGGTCCTTCTTTCCAGAAGCCCCTGTGGCAGCTTCTTCCCAAAAGGCTTTGCCAAAGCCCATGCATGTAAAGATTTACCCAATTCCCTATACTCCCACAAAGTAAATTAGCTTACATCAGTCCCCAAAGTCTTTCCCCCATCAAAACCTGCCCTTTGTCTGCAGACAGCCACCACAGCCTTCTTTGTGGTGACTCCTCCCTTCATGCCTGCATTAAACTCTTTCTTATCCAGTTGCCTCTCCTTTAATATTTTGCACTGCTCTAGATTGAGTACAAAGTTTCAACTCAATCAGTGATGATGGTGTTGGCCAGGAGATCAAACTTTAAGACATCTAATTCAGATAATTTCCATAATTTTCCAGTTCACTTTGAATGTATAGACTCAAGAATAAGCAAATTTTTGCTTTTTCCAACAACAAAGGCTTTCAAAGATTTTCCAAAAGGATCAGATTGCTTCCCAAACAAATGACTCCTCCAAAATAACATTTTAATGAGTTAAAGGGCAAAAAAATAAGCAGCATTCAAATTGAATTTGTTCAAAAATACATATGGTTTTCCAAAAGTAATGGCTTGAGGCAAAATCTGAATCATATTTTACTGAACCCAAATGTTTTGGGAAAATGCTGCAAGATATGTAGTTGGACTCAAGACGACTGAAGCATTCCCTGCTTCTAGAATTTCCCTTTGGCAAGTTAGCTCCTGACCTGAACCTATTCCACTAAAGACTTAGGGTTTCAATACCACAGATGAGGGGCTATTTCCAGAGTTAAGATTCTTATTTCTCATTAATTTTCACTTACATTTTAGGTTAATATAATTAGTTCAAGCTATTTCTGTCTTCTTAGCAAGGAAGAATATCCCTCTTCCTCACCCCACACTTATTTTTTCTTCATTGGCATGATCCAAGGATGACACAAATTTCAAGGCAAATTCCCTGGTCTGAGTCTTATCCCTTCGCCTTGATAGAAGGCTTTTTTATTTCCAGGACACATGAACATTTGTTGCAGATACGGAGAGGCAGTTTTGGTTAGAGAATGGAATTCTTGTTCCTAGAAGAAGCAAACACAGGTCCATCCCCTCCTCCTCACAATGTGGGAATCCAGGTCCATAGCAGCTGTCAACCCTGTCGTGTGGTCCAGCTAAAGGCTGATGGGATCAGGCTGGGCTTGTGGCTTGTTTCAAGCTTGTGGATGTGAAGCACTAACAAATTTATGCTTGACCAAGTTTGTTTCCTCTTTTCTAGGAACATATTTTCTTCCATCCTCTGCTTCTGTTATTCTGGCTTTTGTTTGATTTTGCTAATGCATTGCTTTAATGTTTTCCTACACAGATTGTTTCAACTCTTAGGGCCCCAGGAAAAGCAAAGAGTGGCTTTGCCTTCTATGATTTTAAGTAAGAGCTGGATTACACTACGCTGGAGAATTTATACTTTAGCATTTGGAACTGACTTGAAGGTACCTGCAGCTTTCCTATTAAATTTGTGTGACTGGGTAACTTGTGACATCTCTAAGCTTCGGTTTTATTGTAAGCACTGTAGGACTACTATCACCGATCTCAGCACAAAAGTTGTCACCCACTGGCATACGCGTTAAAGTGAAGATTCCAGAGCTTAACCTCAGAGCTCGGTTCAGTATGTGTGCCAGAGATTCTAGCTGTTTACGGGCAGGCAAGCTCTGCATGGCAAGGCAGAAGATTGTCAGTGGAAAGGAACATGCATCACTCCCTTCACTGCAGAGCTGGCACACGACCAGCTAGGTTCTCCTTCTTCTTTGGCGGGTGAGCTTGTGTTCCTGTTGTGTACCTCTAAGGTGGAAACAGTCTAAATCCCTTAGTCTTTTCTTGGGAGGGAGCTTTCATAGAGATTTGTAACACCTTTGGTGGACTTTGAGTGAAAAATGCTTTCAAAGCTAAGCATACAGTGTTTGGAAGAGGGAATGTTTCTTCAGCATAAAGTAGTTTATGACAAAAACAATACGATCCCAGAAGTGCGGTGCTGCCATGATAAAACCCTAAGGTCTATGGCTTAGCAGCCATGTAATAATCATGAGGAGGCCAATCATGAAGATTGGAAATGTCAAGATTGCGCTGTTTAGCAGCAAAATGAAATTTGTTAGGGATTTCACCCCTGATAACTCAAGAGGGAGACCTCTGAGCACTGAGCACTGAGGTGGCAGGTCTAGGAGGTATAAATTCTTAGTATGTTTTTACCACCATTGGCTGCAGTCAGCAAAGTACAAGAGTGAGAGTGAAAGAGGGTAAGATACTCTCTAGAAAGAACTGGCAGAAATGTGAGGCCTGGAAAGACTGAAAAACGCACTGCGTCTGGACCAAAAACTGTGAGAAATGCGATATAAAATGACGATGAAAAACCAATGTCAAGTAACACAGATGTCTGAGGAAAATGAGATATTATAGTAGCCGTTGTTCATTATTGGTTATTTGGTTTTGAATACCCTGTAATACTTTCATTCTCTTGAATGGTTTTGTACTATTTTGTTATGTTTGACATTACTGTGTGTGAAGCTTTGCTCAACTATTTCAAAGAAAAGAGACATTACGGTAGTTACTGTTGATATCCGGTTGTCTTATTGTGAAGTGCTGTGTTGCTTGCATTGTTTTTTTCTGATTTGTTTTGTTCTATTCTCTTTAAAATAAAAAAAAAAGAAGCAGAGATGTCTCATGTGACTCAGGGTAAAGATCAAATGTGAGTATATAGCCATTAAGTTGGAGGCAATCAACAACGAAATAAAAAAATAGTTTTGAAATCTATGTTTCAAACAAGGATTTTGGATGTAGTTTCTGGCACATGGGACTGACTGCAAGCAAACATATGGAAAGTCTACTGACATTCTGAGAATTGATTAAAAATCAAGAGACTTGAAATGACCCTGGCTCCCAAACTTCCTGGATCAGAAAGTCCTTAAGGAGGGTAAACACCATAGTACTCATTTCAGAAATAGCAAAATAAACTAATGAAAAATCAGGAACTTTCTAGAGTGTAGAGACACGTATACGAGGGTCATCCAAAGTCAGGTGTTACAGAAAACAAACCTTATCTGTAAAGGGAAAATAACAGGCCCTTCATTACAGGGTCACCATGAGGATTATAGGAGACAGTACACATGAAACACAGTGTCTAGCACATTGTAACAGATCAATTAACTAGATTTTCAAATGCATCTGATTATGTTGTCCACAATGTAATCTTGTTTTGTAACATTTTTCTGACCTGCCCAAAGTATTGAAGGTAACATGATTTTACTTTGGGATCACTGATATAGCTTCTGCCTCTCCAGGATGTGAAAGAAGTGATTTTCTAAACACTTTGAACTACCCTGTAACCAATTTTATTTGTATTGTAGTTGAATTGAACAAATATTTGTCTTTTTTTGTTAAAAAAATAGGTCAGGTAAAACTTGTTGCTGAGTTGGGTAGTAAGTGTAAATATACATATAGATTAAGCAAAGTATTTAGGGGGAAAAACATAGAACCTTAAAAAGAAACTTCTACCCTATAGGACTATTGAGAAACCAGCTTGAAAAACATCCAAGTTAGTTGGGATCTCAGAGATCTGATGTGGAGGCAGGAAAAGGGCTCTGTCTTGGGTTTACCCAATGATTTTACGCTTCTCCACTCCATGTGCATTTAGTGAGTGTCTAAATTCACAGCATTCTAGCAAAAGAGAGGACCAGAAGTGCTACGGAGCCTACCGCCTGATTAGGACACAGCATCAGTGCCGTTAACATTATGACAGATACCGATTCTTTCATGAATTAATTTTTACTTGTTAGAAAAGTTGAAATGTATTGAGCTTAAATGTGCCTTCTTACAACTTGTACACATTAGTCTAGCCCAGCACCTGCCTAAGGTCCTGTGTCTGCCTTTCAGAAATTAGCATCTGTCTTTACGCATTAGAAGGGTAGTTGTGAGGCACCTATGTGGAAGAAGATCACTGCCTAGAGGACCGGAGTAGTCCCCACCTGAGCCCATGTCAGAGCCAGGTTCTGATTATTGAAATAGTCTAGCAGCAGCAAAGACAGTTTATTACCACAGCTTATCCCCTTTGCTTGCTCTTTTTGTATACTATAAAAAGGGTTCATGCATTGAAGAACTCTTGCTAAAGATTCCCTTTTTTCTCCTCTATCTTCTTCCTTTCTCCACTATGGCTTCTTTGCTTGTTTCCTCTTTCAAAAAGAAGATAGAAATCAAAGGCTGATAGACAATTAACTCTTCCTGGGGGTGCAGGAAAGAAAACTTACAAGACAAGTAAAACTATTTTAAATAGTGCTCATAATATAAATAGAACTTATAATCCTATTTATGCAAAATTATAAGACTTTCTGAAAGAGAAATCAAACTTTCCTCTCAACCCTAGGCCATGCATTTTTCACCTTTTTTGCCCATTTTTTCTCCATTGAGAATGTAAAAGCCTTGGGTATAAGGGAGAATGAACAACTCTTTGGAGGTAGAAAGAGAAACTGGGTGGGTAGAACTAGAATTATTTTAGCTAGATAGTGAAAGAGCGGGGGCACAATCTGCCTTTCATCTACCATATTAGTGAAGGCATCGCAGTCCAATAGTATGCATAACAGTCCTAGAGGTTTTGGGGCAGGAACTTGACTATTTATTGAATATTTTGAGCAGGAATTTGTCTGTTCATCCCTCCAAATATCTTTTGAATGCCTTTTAGGTGCAAGACAATGCCCCTCTAGGATGAAAGTATTCATAATGTGGCAGTTCTTCAGATAGTTACTAACACGTCCACCTTCACCTGAAAGATGACTATTATAGTGTTATCATGGGTTCAATACTATATCAAATATTGAGAGTTTCAGATACATCAAGTATATATATACATCAAATCTATATAAAATACACTTTCCAAATATACATGTGTATATGCACACACAGAGACACACACACACCCATACTCCTTCCTTTGAGACTATTTAACTTCAAATAAGAGGTGATCCAGGAGAAGAAACTTAGGACACAGAAGTTGGACTGGGGGAGTGATGGATCATTTTATAATATCCACAACACATAATGAAAAATGCTATAAGAACCTTTGTCGGGCTCTATAACCATAATATATATCTAGAGTAGCCAAACTATAAACTTGCATCCAATTCCCAATTTGTTGGGCCATCACTGTTGAGGGCCCATATCGTACATATTTTTATTGCCTGTCTAGTGAGTACCTGCTCCAGAACTTTAGAGCTAGAGGTGGCTTCAGAGGCCAACACAGACCAAGTGCTGAATACTTGTAGCTGAGCTATCAGGAATTTGCCCGGCCCATTAGAATGGCTTACTAACTGATTGTTAAGCTTCTAGATCCCTAAATGCCTCAGGCCTTACAGCCCTCTTAACTTGGTTTGTATTTAATCATCCATCAAGTTTCAGCTGGTGGCCCTATTGACCTGCCCCTCACCACACCCCAGTTAAGGTGAGGTCACCCTTTGAATTCTGTCATGGTACTACTTGACTTTCCTGGGTAGCATTTGCCACTACTTATAATTGAACTTCACTTACTGTGATTGTCTTTTCACATCAATCTCCTAGCCAAGCCAGAAGTGCTATGAGAATATGACCTATTTTGTTGGTTGATCACTAAATCCTCCCTGCCAAGGATAGTCATGGCAGGTTAAGAGATTGGTGGACATTTTTTGAATAAACAAGTAGCTGGAAGGCACACCTCAAGCTCTTTTCTTTTAATTTTAAAAACAAATCAAAAGGATAAAAATGATACAGAATTAAAAAGTAGTATGTTAATACTAGTTAATATATTGCATATTGTTATCTTTAAAGTATGTTCAGATTATAAGATTTAGGCATAAGTAAAAATAAAACAATCAGACAATGGGAATATAAACTGTTCTTTTTGATGAACTAACAGAGAGTAGTATAGTTATCTATCTTGTATATATTTACTCACATGTATGTATGCATATCTATATATATAATATTTTCCTTCTGCTTGTGCCTTTCTCCTACCCATATTCCTTTTTCATTGCTCATTTTTTTTAGCAGTAAAGAAAAAAGTTTAGCTTGATCAAAAAGAACCATCAATTTTTGACTTTTCTCTAGACTGCTCAGGCCCTTTCAGACCTCAGTGCCTTTGCATAAACTGTATCCTCAGAGAAATGCTTGGCTGCGATTGCAGCTCCAGTCACTAAGCACTTCCCATCCATCCCCTTCTTGAGGACAAACAGACTGCCTGTGCCAGGGCTGCGTGATTGTTCATGATGTCCTCACAGCACTTGGTCCACACTTCCATGAAAGTGTCCTGAATTTCTCCCCTGCACCTAGGGCTGTGGTGAGCAGTAGTGGGCGCCGAGGGGAACGAGTGGCCAGTGGCTCTTCTGCACCCAGTGATGAGCAGCTGCTGTCCCCGCTGTCTCTTCTGCAGAGCCTCTCCCCAGATTTCCCTGTCTTTTCAGGGCCCTCATCCCCACGTTTCACCCGCTATGTTGTGACCACTGATTTGGCTTCCTTTCTGTCCCTCCTGTGGAAGCAGCAGCTCACATTTCCCATTTAGTGTCCCAGCAGGGTACATCCTCCATAAAAAGCTGTCTCCCCTGTGAGGGAGTCTGCCTCCCCCAGCGTGCGAAAGGAGGCAGCCAAGTTTCTGGCTTTAAATTGTAACTTTTCCTTCCCCTTATAAATGGTTTAGACCCTAAGCAGAAGCAAGTATCTTTATAAAGCCACTTCACTCCGACATCTCCTGTGCACAAAAGGCTTTGTAACAGTGGCTGCCCAGTGATCTCTGGGGGCCACTTTAGGAGCTGACTGTAAAGAGCTCTAAGAACTCTGCAAAGCTTTGTGAAGAAGCACACTGTTAGGAAGGAAGTATTCTTAGAAAGGGCTCTGAAAGGTGTAAACCACAATTATTCATTTGCATTCAGATCAATAGTCATTTCATGACAGCCATACTTAACAGTATGGGTAAAATGTCCTCCCAGTTAAGTCAAAACAACTGGACCCCATGACCCTCTAGTGTCCCCTGTCTACTTGGACTCTTCTGTGTAGGGAAGATTGGAAGCTCAGTTGACCAACTTTGTCCTTAATGACTGGGGTTGCACATTTTCTGGCCATTTCTAAGCAAAATTGAAACATAGGACTAGAAATTTTGGAGATTCATTTCCTCTCTTTCTTCCTGCTGCAAAAAAGAGGAAAACCTGACAACGATCTCTTTTTATTATCTCCATCTTTTCCTCAGTCAGGCCAAGGCATAAAAAGTAGATAGAGAAGAGAACAGGCACTGCGAACACACACAAATAGATACAGTAAATTCCACCAAACAAGCAACAGCCAGGTTTCAATTAATTCAGTTACATTTAGACCTGGTACTTTTATGTTTTTCTTTCCGTCAGTGAAACAGAACCATTGAGAACTTACTGCCTGATTATGTTTAGCAAAGCCCTTGAACACATGAAAAGCATTAAAGGGAGATCAGCAAAGGATAATACTACACTGCATTTATGTAACAGTGTAGTTTAGAGGCTTTTCATGACCAAGAGAAAAACGAATTTCGCAGTATTCGTGAAAAGAAAGCAGGGAAGTTTTTTGTTTTTTGTTTTTTTTTTTCAATTGAAGGGTAAGGAAACAGTTTCAGGGTCCAAGGTCAAATGGCAAATCAAATAAAATTTTCTCTGAAACAGGCTTATTTTTAAAAATGGACAACAGATTCTAGAGAGTTGTTTTTAAAAACTAATCTACTATCTTACATTCAGTCCAGAAAAACAAATAAAGAAGAATTAAGTCAATGAAAGCAAAAGGCCATTTCTGTTTCCCCTGAAATGAATTAATTGTAAGTGTGGTATTCAGTATCTGAAGATACAAAATGTATAATTAGCCATTAGTAAAACTCATGGTACAAATCTGACCATGTAAGATTTAAGCAGCAAAACACATTTTTGTACTGCTAGGTTAACAATATTTATTTTGATCAATCGACATTTATGTTATATATCATTTATTTGTTTATTTTAATACCAGGAGTTGAACTCAGGACCTCATACTTGCCAGGCAGGTGCTGTGCTGCTGAGCTATACCCCCGGTCCTATTACACATATTTTTGCAAACATTATTTTGTTTAATCTTGCTGTATTTTGACTGACAAATCCACTGTCATGATGAGAGATTTCTGGATATTAAAAAAACCCCAAGAAAAACATGTAGACTTAGGAGAGGCTCAGATTACAAATGAGCCTCACTGCCTGACTAAGGGAACGGGCTGGGAGGGATCAGAGACAAGCTTATCTATGAAGACAAAGCTTTCAAATGAATGTATCCTAGTCATGCATGGTTAATTAGCTGGTAAAAATCAGGCTTGCTTGGTTATAGATATGCAAGCAATGTGTACATTTCACCATTCTACAAATAACTCAGAGATCTATAAGAAACTAAGTTTTCAAGCTTCTAGGACTAATGATCAATAACACATATCTATTACTGTTTAGCCACTTCCAACAAAAAGAAAGGTCTTTACTTCTCTCAACTTGAACTCTATCTAAAATCCCAACCTGTTAGAGACGTAGGTACCAAGTCACCACTAAAATTAAGCTCTCTGTATACACAAACAGTGACAAATGAAATGTACAGTGGGTCTCTGCTAATGGATCCCTAATTTAGACCATAGGCAACTGGAGGCAGGGCGTGTGTCACAGGGGCTCTGGAATCCCTGCCTGTCTTGATCTATCAAAGCTCTACTTGCCAGTCTTCTGGGCTGGGTGCCAATCTTCTATTTTTAGATTAATAGTGTGGTATTCTGGAGCTAGAGTTTTCAAAGGGTAACTTTTTCTGAAAGTATTATTCTACCCTGAGTTGGTACAGAACTAAGAACTTGCAATAATTTAAAGTAATGCATTTTATCACCTTAAACTAATTGCTTCTTCAATTTTTACAATGATGCCTACTGCACTATGCTCCTGGGCATGAGAACAGAAAATGAACACATTCATTATCATAAAAAAATTAAAAGACTGAGACACATGAAGAGAAGGTAGCACATGCTACTCACCATCTGTGCCCTCGAAGACCCGCCTGTTGGCAGGCGCTCTGCTTACCACAGCCTGTGAGGATGCGGAATGAGGTAGATACTCCCCTTCTCCTGCAGGCGCTCTGAAAGGTCTGCACTCACTTGCAGAACATTTCAGTTTTGTACCCTCCATGAGGCACACATTCATTGATCATAGGTTGGAAAAGCGACTGGAATGCTGTGGGGGCACAGCCCACTTTTGTAGGAAGGGTCTGAGTGCTGTTCTTGGGGTGACGCCTTCATGCGTTCCCTCACTATTGAGTACTCCTTTTCTCCACATTGTGCTTTGCTTTCTTTTTTCTCTTTTCCTATTTTATTTACAATACTCTTCTTAAAACCACAATGAGGGAACATGACAAAACTGCATGAAAAAGAAGGTAATTTTAGAGATGAATTTTACATGTGAGAGCCTTAGTTATAATCCAGCTTGATAAAACTAGGGGTAAACTTCTTGGCCCACAATACAGTCACATAGGTGATTTATCTAGGAAGTCTTGTTTTGAATATAAATAATAACTATTTGCCTCTTTGACTTATGCCCCTCACTTTTTATTTACTACTTACTTACTGGCATAAAGTTCTTTGTGATTTCGTATTTGTTGCCAAGTATGTTCAAAACCAAACAGGTTCACTTTCAGATAGAATTATAAATTCTACATCTTTTGTTCTTTTGGGTGGGGGAGAGTACTGGGGATTACACTCAGAGCCATTGCACCAAGATACCTTCCCCAGTTCCCCTTTTTAAATCCATCCATCCATCCATCCATCCATCCATCCATCCATTAATAAAGGATCTCATCAGGCTACTACATTGCCCAGGCTGTGCTCAAACTTGCAACCCTCTTTTCTCAGTTTTCCAGAGTGCTGGGTTACAGACAGGTACCACCAACAATCATTGGGTTTAAACTTCATATCTTAACCCAATCTTATAAATGATACTGAAACATTTTATATTGTTTAACATGTCCTTAACATTTGTGATGTGCTAATGAGTCCTCATAGGCTCTAATCCATTATGGAAAGTGTAATAAAAGCTAGTAAGAGCACAGTTTCCTTGGCAACCAGGCGTCAGTTATTTTTCAAATATAAGAAGACTGGTCAATTTTCACTCCAATGCTGTTTGCCATGACAATAATGAAGTGGGTTACATTTTCTTTGTAATAAGATAATTGGTTATTGACTTTCTGTTTCAATTTCATGTTTTATTTAAATTATTTGAATATATTTGAATATTGTATGTTTTTCTTTAGATGCTCAGAGTGAGATGTAAAACTTATTTATTCCATTAGATTCCCAATAGTAATATCAGAGAGATATTTTTATTTTGTTGTTTTTCCCTATTCAAAGGCTATTTTTTAGATAAGATAATCAGTTGGGTTGAGAAACATCTGATGCTGCTCCAGCTAAAGCGATATGGTAGATACATCCACTACTCTGAATTTGGGTGCATATAGATGGAAAAGACCTGAGAGTGTGAAAAATTATCATTTTGTAGTGGGTTGATATCTCTCAAGACCAGGCTCTATACTTGGGAGGTAGCTTTTTCTATTTCTTTCAAATCCATTTACTTTGTGGTAGATGGAGGGCGAGAACTTCAAAACAACTATGAACATGACTTTTTGGCTATATGGACATTGTAGTTTTCTAAACACTCATCTTTCAATTCTGGCCATTGATGGTTCCTTGAGGACACAGTGATATCGTATATATCTTTGTATGGTTTCTATCAATGAGTCATATACAAAGTAGGTGAGCAATAAACCTCTCTGTTAAATAAAGTTCTTGTCTATACAAGAAGTATAGACAAAAAGAAGTAGAAAATGTAAAAGTTCCAAGGAAGTATTTATAGGTAATATATACCTGTCAAAATCTCTCTCTCTCTCTCTCTCTCTCTCTCTCTCTCTCTCTCTCTCTCTCTCTCTCTCTCTCAGTGCTAGAGATTGAACCTAGGGCCTTTGGGTGCTAGGTGAACACTCTACTGCTGAACTTATCCCCGATTCCTAAAATAGGTACTCTTGTGTGTTGGACACTTTTGTTATGAAAGACACTCTCTGAGACCAGATGGATACCAGCTTGCTTTACTGAGCTATAACCATTCTCCTGTTACCTGACTTAACATTTCTGCCTTTGGAGTAGCTAAAAAGGGGTATGTTATTGATACCATTCAGTTATGGTGAATTGGGTTATATAATTAGTGGCGATTCCTTTGGCTGCTGTATGGAAAAGGGCACTCCTGCCGTGATTTGACTCAGTGAAAAAGAAGGAAAAGATGGCCATCTGTGGGCCAGGAGTCAGGACAATGTTCTCTGCCTAGTAGTATGACTCTTTTCCAAGACTCTACTTCATTTTTTTCTTAAAGCTCAGACCAAATTCTACCTCTTCTAAGATGGCTTTTTAGGCCCCTAGCCATAACTAGTATTGGTCACTCTTCTCTGCCTGCTTAGACAACATATTATTCTGACCTTCTTGAATTAGTTATTCTCTTCTCATCCATCCTTCTGTCCATTTCTTTCTCTACTTTTAATCTACCTGGCTAGTTGCTTATGTCAATTCTACTAGAGTAGTCACTCTGGGAACAGGGGCAATGCTTTGCGGACCTCTAGATTCTCATTACAAATGGGCTTTATACAGAGAACGTGCTTCCTAAATGATGGAGAAGAATATTGAGCCACAGGTTGATTGATGGAAAGCCACTAGATCACTTCCGAGAGGATAGGGCCATGGCAGGTAAGAGGAGTCGAATGGTCCTGCCCTACAGTTATAGGTGCAAGGCAGGGACTACAAATGTCCATGCCTCAACCTCACTATTTTTCAGTTCCAGAGGGTATTAATAGCAACCTGAGTCATTCAGTACTCTAAATGTGTCTCTACCTTGTACTCCGTCAGCATGGAGAGGCTAGCCAGCTCCACTCAACCGTCTGTGAGGAAACAAAACAAGAACAGTAGACATTTAAGAAGGGCAGTGCTCTACAATTCACAGCTTATGACCTTGGCCAAGTTAACTACTGTAAATCTTAATTGTAGAATGAGGATAATGGCATCTACTTAGAGGTTAGAATTGATACACCAAAGTGCTTAGCATGGTAGGCTCAAAATACGTAACATGGCTGCTTTTCATGATTTTTCTTGATATCTAAACTGCCTCTCTGTGTATGAGTGAGAGGACTACGTACTAGTGGAAAATATGACCTTTTTGTTTTTAATTATCTAAGGAAAAAAAAAGAGCCAAAGAGCATCACCAGATGAAAATTGAGGCCATGTGACTTCTGAGCTTTCCAAAGAGGATATGTTTACTGATCTATACACAGCTAAAACACCAGGCATGATTATTATGAATCATTAATCTTTTAGTTCACTGATGCATATTGAGTCAGTAGAACTGGCATAAACACAGGGCCCCCCAGACTTTTATTTTCCTTCCTACTCTTACGCCTAATTCAAAAATATTAGCTGTCCAGATAATAACATAAACCAAAAACTCATACTGACTCATTAAGACCCTTCCCAATTATTTTCACGTGTGATTATTTTTGAGCAAAGCTAGACCAGCCATCTCTGTTTATAATGGAGAAGCTGAAGTGCAAAAATTGAGTAATGTAACCATGGCAACCGGGCTAATCAATGGTCAAATCTGTACCAAGAATAATTCTAGAGACTTGAGTTGCTTTAGAGGTGGAAGAGGTAGCAATTGGCCTCAGAGAAGCGCAGCACTGACTGTGGTCACATGCTTGGGTTCCTTCTCACATGATGCCAATGAGCACACAAGCAATTATTATCATGTACTGTGTTAAATACTAAAGTCTCAGTGTATTGAGCACTTTGCTTGTGTTAGCCATATTATTTTTAATAAGCCTGTGAGAGAGGCACAATTGTTACCCTGTTTAGTAAACAACTTGTTCCAGGTCACCCATGTAACTAGTGGCAAAATTCAGGTGTTCCTGCTTGCAAGCTTATATTCTTTAGGAGTATATACACTGCTTCTCCCTCCTTAGCACTTAAGCTTGATTACTTGTTTCCTGTCTATTTTATTCTTTTTTTTTCAGTCTTTTGAAGAACTGGGAGAGGGGTGCAGTGGGATGGGGCACATGCGAGAGGGAGGAATGGCCCTTCATTCACTTTATTCCTTTTAGTTCATTCATTGCTACTGTGATCTGGGCACCACACCAGATTCAGACCATAGCTGTGGAGATAAACACCACTTCTGCCCTCCTGAAGATCCTGTGCCCACTTCTCCCTGGAAATGAAATGTGTAACCTCTTGAGGGGATGTTGGTACCACACTGTGACATCACCTGTGCCTCCCTCTAAGTAAACTGCTCTGAGAGAAGAACTCCCTGACTGCTGCAAACAGCTAAGAGAATGTTCAGGAAAATGCATGTTTTCTGAAAGCCAACACTGAGGCCCCTGTTTTGACTCAGGGCCTGCATGATATACATTATATTCTTTTCCCTCAGGGGTGAAGTATCACAGCTCTGAAGTTATGTGTCACCACGGTGAAGCAGCAGGTGAAACACTCTGTCATTGGCTGGTAACTGTCTCTAATGACAGGCTGCATGGTGCGGGTTCTGAACGCACAGCCAGACACAGCAAAGAGCCTTTTCCATTTGTCCCTCCAGGGTAGAGGTGGCCCTAAAGCAAGGCCTGGGTGGGCCTTTTTCTTATTCTTCTTATAAATCTCAAAACTTCCCTGGGAATCAGTCCTACCCTCTTCCTTTCCACTCCAGGATTGATTCCTTCAGAAAACCAGCGACTGCCAGTCACGAGGACTTACAAGACAGGAAAAAATGAGATAACTACAGGACCTTCTAACATGCTCAGGGATTATGACTCACGGCATTATCCAGACCCACACAGCAATTTTGCAAACATCTCTTCCCATCAAACTAAAATGACAGATTTAAAAGAAAAAGAGGTAAAGCTTTGAGTAAAGGATAAAAAGTTTCATAATGGGATCTGAAAGCCTAGGCCAGTGATGGCAAACCTTCAGAGCTTTCAGTGATAACAAATAGATCTGCCACCCCTGACCTAGCAAATCATGTCATTAACGAAAGGTGGGCAAACGGCTTGCTCATGTGATCCCAGGAACACTGCCTGTGAACCTTGGATGAGGAGGCAGTGGAGTTTGGCTGGGCCTGCTTTCCAGAGCCTTCTTAAAAAGAGGACTTGAGATGATCATGCGGACTGCAGTGAGCTGGAACTGTGGTAGTCGGCTGCAGGGAAGCCTTGTGCCTAGGGAACACGGAAGGTGGTCCTCCTTCTCCCGCCAGAATTTCTGCATGAAGTCATGCCCACTATTTCATCTCCCAAAGGGGCAGAAGAAAAGACACTGCTCTGGCTGATGCATATGGTGGACAGATGTTTGCCTCCCACAGCCAAGTAAGCTGGCTTTCCAGACACGTAAAGGTAGGGGAAGGTGTCTTGGGAACAGGGCAAAAGGAAGCCCATAAACCATACCCTGCTACCACTCCAGATCCGGAGTATAATATGGTTTTGTGCTATTTACCACAAGTTCCTCCATAAGCATGAGGCTTTAAGAAGCACCCTTTACCACGCAGCTCACAGAGGCCGGGATCTTCACCTTGGCCCACTATTGACTATCCTAAATCCTTTGTTTGCCTCTCTGCAATTTACACTGTGCCCTGACTCATATCCTTTGTTTCTTTCACAACCTTTTAGCCTCCCTTTGACTACTGACATTCACCTTTCCCTGAACTCACCTTTTCCCTGAATTGACCTTGTCAGCCTGTGAGGTAGCCAAGTGCCTATGCGTAGTCTTAGAGTCAGCTGAACACAGAGATACCTGTCACTGTGCCAGTGCGTCTTTGCCATGTCTGGGTCCACCTGCTCTTTGTTCATCTGCTTCTGTACACACACATGAAACTCTGCCAACTTGAGTTGCATCAGTGAGGGGTGTCTCATGTCATTACTCAGCATGAGTGAAGGATATTATTTATAGTGTACTGAGAGTACCTTTGCGGATGCCTCAAAAACTGGTTTGTCTTTCTTTCCCCCCAAGAATGCACATCATTTTAAGAAAATTTAATAAACAGTACCGTGATACTCATCATCAATCGGTTCTGGGAGGTGTGATGAGTACCAAACATGATGAATACCAGTGTTTTGGCCAGAAATAATAGAGTCCCTAGGCAACCAACCTGAAGTTCTAGCTTACACATCGAGGACCAAATAAAAGAAATCTCTGGTCAAAATTTTCATGTCAAAATGTTGAGTACCGAATTTACTGAGTTTAAAAGCAGGTGAGTACCAAGGCATGACTGTTAAAACTCAGACTCAGGTGAGAAAAGTAAATGGACACATAGCTTTTCAGGAACTAGTGAGCATATAAAGAAAGCAGTGCGTTTCTTTTTAAAAAAATCTTTTCATTATTTTGAAGGTAGTAAAATACAATAGAACAAGTTGGAACAAAGCCAATTGAGACAGTATAGTGAAATTGGTACAGAACTTCACAGCAGGTTACCAAGATAACAGTAATAGGTACCATAGTGTATCTCATTATCTTAACAATAGTTGTTCTTTCAATCAGGTATAGCAAAATCAAAGGGAATACAGAACGTTATAGAACTTATCAAAACAGAATATTGAATAGAGCAATACCATTAATCAGGACAAAGCAAAACAGTGATAAAAATATTTGCCTTCAAAGAGATGGTAGAAGGAAATCCCTTTTATTTGTTATATTGCATATGGTCAGCCTCCCAAGAGATGCTCAGACTTCTGGCTTCCATTTGCTAACAGGGTGGGGGGAGGATGGGGAGGGATGGGATGTTGGATTCTCAGCCCTCTGCTTACCAGGGCAGTGAGCTGGTTGCTTGGGTTCCCAACACCCTAAGTTCCAACATGGCGCAGATCTCAGGAGACTCTGCAAGGAGATGGCTACTACCTCTTCAGAAATGCTTTGGAAATTTGTGGTAGCTTTTTTCTTAAGTCTCAGTAACTGAGATATCATGATTGGGATTTTGGGAATGGGGCCCAGAAATCCTCGGTTAGGCAGCCTTTTACAGCAAAGCATTTCAGCAGACATCCCGGAGCCTAAAGCTCAATTCTTTTGGACATAATCACAAAAAATTTTATATAGTTTTAATATGTGTACATAGACTGAATTTTCCAGGAATGCAACTACTGCATAAATCAAAGGAGATTATATTTTGATTTGTTTGGAACTGTCCCAAGAGGTTTTCCTCATCTGGGGAAAAACATCACATCACTGCAATTAGTGATGATGGCGATGAATGAGAGGCAATGAATGGATTTTTGAGTGGCCAGTGTAACACCCACATTTATCTGCATTTTGCATTCATAATAATATAATCACTATTAACAGTAACAATCTTCATGGTAATACATTGTTTCTCTATAAAAATGTTTTTTACTGTTGTCATACATGACATTTTCCTGATGAAATATGTTCTACATGATGTTTGCTTGCTTTTATATTACATCTAGGATATTTTATTCGTTTGTAAAATTTTGGATGGGTTACATAATCTCTGAGTTTCCATACAGCACAGGAAAACTGTTATTACTTTTTAAATGTAAATATAAAGAAGACTTTTGAGTTTTATGGAGATGAGAACCACTGGCAGAAAGCAACATCTGTCTGCTATTCAGACTGACATATATTTTCCATTTGCACAAATACCAGTAACTTCCTGCTGCACTATATGAGAACAAGGGGCTGAGATTTTCACCAAAAATTAGGAGGAAGATGATTTTTAAAAAATCTATTTAATGGACTTTAATTTAGTCAGCTACTGGTCAAATAATCCCTTGTATAACTGGCTCATTTTCATTCCAATATTTATTGAGAACTGTCCTGATTATATCACTTGGCTAGATATCATGGGAGTTAAAACATCTAGCAGCATAGACTGCCCTCTCTTGGAGGGCAATCTGCATTAAGACAGGCGTATTATCTCACAGACTTGGCATTTATAACCTTGGTACTCAGTGTGTCAAATGACGTTTCTTTAGTTTAAAATTCTGAAATGCTCCTGAACCTTTCTTCCATAGAGTCAAGGTGTCAGTAATGCAATGCTGGAGTGTCCTAATCAGCTTAGGGTAAGGTGGCCAGTAGGACTACATGAGAAGAGAACAAATGAACTTGGAGAGGTGGGAAGGGCATGACTTGGAGAGGGCTGAAGAGGATGTCTTTGGATTGAGCAGGTCTGTGCCTACGTCTTGTCTTTACAACTCACTCCTATACCTGTCCAGCCTTGGGAAGGCTCAATTTCCCTCTCTGTAAAATGGCATAATACCACTCACCTCATTGAGCCAATATAAAAATATAAAGAGATCACAAGTGTAAAGCCCTCAGTAGAGTACCTGGAATGTAATAAGACAAAGCCAAGCGCACAATTGCCATCATCTCCTTTTCCTTGTGAACACTTAGATGATTATTCAGACCTGCAAATAGAAAGCTGCCTCAGATGTTATCTAGTCAAATGCTCCATTAGACCACCTATGTGTTCCTTTGTATGTTATAAATTAAACCCACATTGGTCCTGTATATTTTCCTTTCTTAATTAGTGGTAACTAATTCTGTTTTGATGAACTAAATACCTTGGGCCATAGGGAAATCAGAAAACATTTGAAGTCAAATTCATTGAAAATTATATTCAACTCCTCCCCTCTGTAACTTGCTTCTTTTCCCTTGCTTCTTCGCCCAATCAAATAGCAGCATGTCATAAACACAGAGTAGGTGGTCAGCTCAGGTATGGTATCTATCATCATAGTTTTTTTTTTCCTTTACTATTTTAGTGCCCAGAATAATAATGGCTGGGTATAAACTAGAAGAAGCAAATTACCCATTGTCATGAATATAAGATTATTTATGATAAATTTTCTTTTAAGAATCTTATGCTCAAAGACCACCCTGAAGAGATGAACACTGGATAGTGTTGAATGTGTGGACAAAAGTGGCTCTCCTGGTGTCCCTCATTGATGTCAACACCTTCCTCCTTCCCGACAGGTTCTGCCTATAGAGTACTTGTTTCTCTTAATTAGAAGTAGTGAGTTTTCCTCAAGAAAATAAAAAAAATTGAGTACAATTAGCTAGCATGATGGGATGCCCGGCATTTTTCCACCTAAGCATTAGATACATGTTCATATACACACACGCTACCTCTACTACAATCAGTATATTCTGACCTTGAAGCAAGGCTTTCCTGAGAAATGTAATCACTAGAGGAGGCCCAGTGGAGAAGAGGTAAAATATAGTGTGTATAGCATACAGGCAGCGGGAGTCCACACATTGGATTTTAGGTAAGATTTCTGATGTAATATTTCTTTGGAAATAGTTGATTCAATGTTTTCTGCATTGGTAATCCTGTCCTTTTTAATAGGGCGATAAACCCCTGCTTTGCCATAACCATAGACATGTGAATGCTATATACTGTAAAGTATGAAAGGTGGTAGAAGGAAGGTGGAAAATCCAAAATATCTTATGAAAATGTGAGAACTTTTTGTAATTCTCAATAATATATTCTAGCCATTACTTGAGCTAGACTTTTCCCTCATTATGATAATGATGTGGCCATTTCAGTTTTCTTATGCATATTATTTACATACTGTAGCTTTTCCATCCATTTATTTTCAGCCCATCTCTTTCTTATATTTAAAGCATGTCTCTTATGGAAAGTATATCGAGTCATTTTTTTAAATCCATTTTGAAAATCTCTGTCTGTTAATTGAAATGTTCAGTTCTTTAATATTTGATGTAATTATTCTTATGGTTGGTGTGAGTCTACCATTTTATTTTTTTCTACTTGTCTTCTGTTTTGTGTTCCTTTTTTCCCCTTCTTGCATTTCTAAAATCATTTGAATTTTTAGAAATCTATTTTAATCTTTCTATTGACTTTTTAATCTTTCTTTATTATTTTTCCAGCTGCTCAGTGATTACAACATACATCCTTAATGTTCTATTGTCTACATGCAGTCAGTATTTTACTACTTAATGTAAACTGTAAATGTCTTACACTCACATTAGTCTACATGGACCCTCTCTTCCTTTAATGCTACATCTTGGTACATAGGTGCAATGAGCCAGTGTTATAATTTTTGTTTTAAATAATTGCATAATTTGTAAATAAAGATGAAGCAATAATTTTAAAAGATTGCAATCCATTTTATAGATATTTAGCCTTTCAAGTCATCTCCATTTATTTCTGAGGATCTAAGTTTATATCTGCTATCATTTTCCTTCATCTTGGAAAATTTTCTTCAGTATATCTTATACTTCAGGTCTGCTAGTGACAACTTATTTTGTTTTTATGTGAAAATGTCATTATTTAGTTTTCAGTTTGCAGCATATATTTATATCTGCTGGGTGATGAATTGTGGTTTGACAAGTTTTATTCTGTTTCAGAGCTGAAGAGATGTTACCCCATGCTCTTTTGGCCTTCGTAGTTTCTGCTGAGAAATAGACCATTAATCAGATCATTGTTGGAATATGTCATTTTTCTCTGCCTTCAAGATTTGCTTTTTATCTGGGATTTCAACAGTTTGACTATGATGAGCCTCGGTGAGAACTTCTTTAGGATTTTTTCTGCTTTGTTTTCATTGGTCATCATGCAGCTTTACATTTCTATCTTTTATAAAATTTAGTAATTGTCATTAATTCTTAAAATATCATCCCTGACCCATTTTCTCTCCATTCTTTGTGTATTTTATTTAAACATACATATTTATACATTGGAGTATTTTAAGATATCTAAAAGGTCTCTGAGGCTTCAAAGTTTTTGTTCAGTCTTTTTTTTCTTTCTTTTTCTCATTCCTGTTGGGTATTTTCCATTATTTCAGGTTAACTTGTGCTTTTCTTTTTTCACATCTCCATTCAGCAACTAAGTACTTCTAGTGTGTTATTATTTCAGATACTGCATTTCTTCAATTCTATACTTCTCATTTGTTTTTTCTTTGTGGTTTTTATATATTTCTCTGAGTGTACCTAGTTCCTGTCTTTCCATTCAGCACGTGTACCATTTAGGATCATCATAGTGACTATATTAAAAATTGTTTAGTTTTACAATCTGGTTTATTCAGTCATCAGACCCAGTAGGTTTTCTTTTCTCTTGAGAACATGTCCCAGTTTTGGGCTCTTTGTATGTTAGGTAATTTCAGACTGTGTTTTAAACATTCTGAATACTAACGAGTGGAAATTTGGCATGTAGTTATTTTTCTCCAACAAGAGTTGCTTTTTCATTTTAGCTAGCAAGTATTACTTAGACTTAATTAAACTCCAGACTGTTTCCTAGGCGGTAACTACAGTTTTAGTTAAGCTCTTTTATTCTGAGATTATTTGCTTTGAGTTGGAACCATGCATCACAGATTAAGAATCAGAGATGGGTAGACAGAATTTGGAGCTATTCATTCTGGATCTTTCCTTTTGGTGATACACCAGTTCTTTTGGATGTATCTTGATTCTTTTGGCTAGAGGGGTTGTCATTTGTTCTCACAAGCTCCTCTGCTTCCTTGAATGCAACATGGTCAGCTGCACTTAGCCTCAGGCTACAGGCTGTGACGATGGGAGCTTCATTTATACAGCCCTGGAATCCTTTCACAGATGTCTGCTTGCTATGAGAGTCTTGCCTTTTGTCTACTCTCCAGTACCTCCAACTTTTGTTAAGGTTTAAAGTTATTTTCCACAGGAAACTCATCCAGTTGAGTCTTATTCCATCATTTCCAGAAGCAGAGGACACTTCATTACTTATTAAAACTGTGAAAACCTGCCATTCTTCCAATAGCCACATTATTGAGAAGAAAGAAAAATGTATGAGCCATTCTCTTAAATGATATCAATTAGCAATTTTATCTTCACCAATCAACTTTACAACCTATTTAAAGATGGTTTATTTCACCCTTAACTACTTGACTCAAAATTGTAAAATCTTATTATTTTAAGGGATTTGGTTTTCAGAAATTTATCTAATTTATCGGTCCATTTCCTAAAATTATCCCTGATTCACTTAAAAGACTAGGAGGGTGACAGTTTGAACTTTCCTAGTTTGTTTACAACAGCAGTCCAGAGTATAATTTCAAAGATGTGCAAGGAAAAAATCCTACACCTTGTGAGGTCATTCACATGACATTAACTGCCCCCCTTTCCTTTTCTTAATTGGATTTATAGGACCCTGGCACTTTTCTATGCCCACTGGTTATTTATCCCATAAAGTCACAGTCATCGATGATACTACATTCTTTTTCACAGTCTCTGACTTGTGTGTCACAAACTTTGAATATATTTAAATGAGAAAACTATTACAGGAGGAGATGACTACTGGAAAATAATCTGAATTTCTTTCTTTCTTTCTCTCTCTCTCTCTCTCTCTCTCTCTCTCTTTTGGTATCAGGAATCGAACTCATGGCCTCATAGTTGCCAGGCAGGTACTTATGCCACTGAACTAAATTCCCAGCCCTCAAATAACCTATTTTAACCACATAAATATTATTTATAATATGACACAGAGGATAATAAATATTAGAAACAAATCAGTGGAAACTATTCCCTACCAATTTTCCATTGGCTTTTGTGTTTCTTTTAATATTATTATTTTTTATTTAAAAAAAGCAAAACAGAAAAAGGGGTAGAGATGATACACAATTTCAAAAAAATAACATTAAGAAATAATCACTAGTTTATATATTACATATTGTTATCTTAGAAGTAGTTGTTCAAGTTACAAAATCAAAGCATAAAAAATGAACAAACAATGATAGCACAAACTATTCTGTTTGATGAACTAACAAAAAATTAGTAGTAGTAGTGGTAGCAAGTTATCTCACACACTTAAACATATGTGTATACCTACAAGTTGTTCTTTCCTTTTGAACACTTTCTTTCTCGTTCATTTATTTTAACATTATTGACTTGGCTTTTCTATTAACTATGCTCTTTGGTAGGTCAAACAGACACTTGCCTGGTAACTATAGCAAGAAATCTATTTCATTAATTTTCCAAGAACTTCAGTGTCCATTGAGATTAATGCAATCTTGATTATGTAAAAAAAACCTTATAAAAACAAAATTAGAGATTTGTTGAAATATTAACAGTAATTATCTCTGAATAGATGGGGTTAAAAGGAGGAATTGATGATTTCATATCTTTACTGGAAGGAGAATAAATTTGAGCTCATGATCCTTAGCCTAAAACTAGAATCAGTACAATCCAAATAAAATCAGATTTAATGGAACTGTGGAGAGATGGGTTTGCCAGGATCCTATTGGGCTATAAAGAGACATCCCAAACAGGAACACATCAGGACTAAATTTACTTTTCCTAGCACTAACCTTTGCCTCCATTACTCTTTCTTTCTTTCTGCCTCTTCCTGTCCTGACAATGTACACCTTTTTAAAACATGCTATCATTTTGCAGGTCTTTAGAATAGAACATAGGCATTGTTCTAGGCTCTGCAGACATAGCAATGAAGAAGACAGAGTGCTTCCTGCCCTTTTGAACTTACGCGCTCATATGGATAGTTAATACAGAAAAGTGAACAGAGAGGGCAACCTGCTTTGGACCCCTTCTGTCTCTCTTCAGACAGAAGCTTTCTTTCAATAAATATATTCTACTCTTCAAAAAAAAAAAAGGAAATGTGAACAGAGAGAAAGAGACAGAGAGAGACGGAAACAGACCGACAGACAGACAGACAAACACACACACACACACACACACACACACACACACGGAGAGAATGAACACTTTCAGGTACTATTAAGCCTAAGAATAAAACAATAGGGTGATGTGATAAAGTTCAGCATCTTGGTATTGGGTGATGATTACTGTACAACAGTGATCAGGCAGGTTTATCTAAGACGGTGATATTTAAGACAAAATGACAAGAATGAACCAGCATCATTAAGATCTAGGAACACAGATTAAATTAATAGTGTGCTTTAAAATAGAAGAAAGAAAAATTTAAACCTATGCCTTATTTTAAGGAAATAAGCTGAAATAATCCTAGTGGTTATTCTGGTGGTAGACTAAAATCTTGGTGAACCCATTTGCCACTGCATAGTTCTCCACATTTTTACAAATGAGAAAAATATTTAAAAGAGTAACTTAAAAGGGGAGGTACAACTCCCAGCAAAAGCAACAGTGTATTACCATAAGCAATTTTTAACCACCTCTAAACAAACTGAGCAGTCAACAGGGATTACCAAGTGGATCTGAAAGTCTCTCCAGAGAAAAAGCATGATGGATGGAGTCCAGTGGTTGGAGAAAGGACCGTGAGGTCAACTGGGCTCACTCAGGCTTGGAATGCTGAATTCATCCCTTATTCAGGTTCTTAGTGTATGGTGAGCCCCGTAGCACAGGCTGATTGCTTCAAGGCCCTGGTTTCAGGAGTTCTACTTTCAGCATGAAGAAGAGATAAGAAACAGCAGATCTAGAGGGGAGTCATTTGGAAGAAGAGACTTTGTTGGCAACTAGGTCACATTCTAGTTTTGTGACATGTGTCAAAATATTTAAACAAAATATTAGTTTAGTAAAAACTGACTTGTCTTTAACTTAAATCATTGCTCTTTAAAATAAATTTAATGGAAGAATACAGATCTCCTAATAAAGATATTCTTGTGTCTTCATTTTTGTTTTTCCTTTGTATCTAATTCTGGGGGTGCCCTAAGAGTAAAACTGAAGAGACAGAACATACATCTGTTGGGAATTCATGTTTGACTCAGGTCTAAGGAAAACAATGTGTGAGACTTGAGCTCAAGTCTAAATTTAGACACAAAAGTCCCACCATTTCATTATTGATGCAAAATTTTCTTCACTGATAAAAATTCAGATTTTTATTTTTTTTACCTAAGGGTGTTAATGATGATGGAAAAGAGGCCATTAGTCTCAGATGGTTAACCCCACTTTTTTGCATACTCCTTTTTTCTTTGTGTGCCACAAAGCTTGGGAAATGAGCGAAGCAGAAAACCTGCTTTGTGATGCTGAAGAAGAAAGCAGCAAATCAGCAGCCCAACTGGCTACAGCGCTGGATGCACTGAGAACCCTACTTTGAACGTGGAAGTTGTTGATCACGTACACTGAGGATATCCTTGTTCACTGGCTCCACCAGATGGACTTGTGTGACTGTAACATGGTGGCCTTGAATGGGCAACCCACAGGCTCAGAGTGGCCTTGTAGGCACATTTGATTTGGCTTCCTCTGTCACTTTCTTGAATTTCCCCAACATTTTAAAATTGGAATAGTCATTCAGGTTCAAGATTGTTTTTGGAAAAATTGGAAGATCTGACAACATTGGGCCTACTTTCTTTCACGTGGTCATAGTTGGCAAGAACGAGTAGTAGCTGCCACCAATAGCATGCAATTCCCACATGGCCCTGGCCCTCACTTAATGTTATTTTGTAGGTACTTCTGTTTGCTTCCTCTGCTGGAGCTAGGGCTGGCTCAAAATAGTCTTTTTTACTGTGGCTCACAATGCCAGTTACATAAGCCTAGAAGATTTAGTGGTGGCCAGCTAAAACGCTCGACATTCACGTATTTGTCAATTCCACGTCTGCTTTCTGAGCAAGAAAGATGTCCACGGTCTCCTCTACAAGGAGGAGAGCAAAGATTTTTAAAACACTCGAGACGCACCCTCAGGTGGGACGATAAGGTTTAGATCAATGAAAGAAAATCATTACTAAGCTATGTCAGCCTCATTTCCTCCTGTGTGATTCTCCCATTTCTTGAGCACATTTTTGTTTTTCACTGTATCCCTTGGAGGGTATTTGGGAGGGAGATTCATAGGAGAGTCACCAGTTTTAATGAGAGGACTTAAAAAAAAAATCAGTCAAGTGCCAGAGACTGTATTTTAACCAGATTTCCTGGTCTCAAAAAAGCTAGGCAAGAGGCCCAGATCAAGGCAGGCAATTGTCAAGGGTGTGGATGACTCATACTATGCAAGAGAAGATGATCCAAGACTTCAGAAAATCTAGAAATACTAAGTCAGAAAAGGAAATGACCCCGTATACATGTATTCCTCGCTCTGGCTTCCCCTTCCCCACTCTGACTGTTGCATTCTATTCGTAAACTATATTTTGGGCTTTCCAAAGGAGGTTATGGACAAGCAGAGTAATGCAGCCTTATAGCTGATTATATTCCTAGTTGAAAAGAACCAAATAGTTTTCAAAAAAGAAAATCATCAAATGTGAGATTTTATAAAGGAAAAGAATCTTTCCTACGAATGTATAATCTCCTGTCCTTTATTTGTATTGTTCAATAAAAAAGAGACTTCTTGGCTCCCCAAATACTGTTGAAACTTTGAGCAAGTGTGGGCTCAGCTGTTGCCTTGTACCTGGGCACAGCTACCTGCTTCATATTTTTTATGGAACTGTCCCTAATAAACATGCAATTTGCAAACAAGCCTTTACAGTTTCCCCACAAGAGTTCTTCAGTAAGTAGAACAAATGAGCAAGTACCTTCTCCTCTGCCAGAGAGTAACCTTAGATTCTTAGCTCTTGCTTCATTTAGACTGGCAAGTGACCAATACTTACTAGCATTTCTATTGATCTTCTAGTTATGCATTTAGGGATAAATTCTATTTATCAGTAGCAGAATCTGTTATCTTCTCAGAAATTCATGAATGAATTACAGGCAGTAGTATACTACAAGGATGGAATTGTTTTTCTAAAGGAAGATGTTTTTTAAAACTCTATAAAACGTTTCCTTGCATGGACGACAGACAACCAAAGTTTCGCTCACTCAGCAAACCACCAAGCAATTCCTATTCTCACTTCGAGATTTGGGGAGTATGGTGGTGACTCATAGAGTCAGATCACTGAACCTCAGAAACTTGACTTCAGGCAGGGGCAGGGGATGATGGTGGGAATTACAGATGGAGACTGAGAAACCCAAAGAAGACAATAAAACAGACAAATGGACAGCGTGAGTTGTGTAGATAAACAGCTGGGCAAAACCCCTGAAAGAAGATGACATTTGTGTTTACTCTTGAATGATGAGAAAAAGCCATCAGTGACAAGAGCCAAGGGAAAGCATTCTGGGGGATAAATCAGTCACATGCAAAGACCTCAGAGTTGGAGTGTGTGTGCACTGCATTGTAGGGGCTTGATAGATAAAAAGAAGGCTAATAATCTTTTTTTGGTACACAGCTGTGCCATTCATGTATGAATATGGGTGCTTTTGCACAACAATGACAGTTATGTGGTTGTTAAACAGATCTATGGCTCATAAAGCTGAAATAACTAATGCCCAGCCCTTTGCAGAAAAAATAATATCAATTCTTGTTTTAGAACATGCATCCTTGATGGATTTTCAGATGCTGTATTTGGTGTAAGCAGAGCTGCCTACCATTTGGCTGCACTTTCTTACAAGGTCCAAGACATAATTACTAGAACAAGAATATTTAAAGAAATGTAAGTTTGTCTTGAAACTTATCAAGTTAGTAAGCAAGTAGATTACTCAGCTGAAGATGGCTTATTCACAGCAAGATGTTATCTTACACGACAAGAAGTCTACAAGCTCATTTGACCATTTTGGTGGTGCAATATTGTCATCAAGGACCCAGGAGCTTACTGTTTTTATCCTCTGCTGCCCTCATAGTGCGAGGAGGGTGAGGGGGTGTGACTTCTCATGGTATTAAGATGATTACAATGGCTACAGAAGTTAATGCAAACAATATGCAAGACACCTAGCAACAAAGTAGGTTGACTATTTCCTCCCATAGGCATTTATACTAGGGAGGAAAAGTCCTTCATGGCCCATAGGTGCTATCTGCTTATGGACTAGATTAACTTGCATTTATACCAGTATCTAGTAAGAGAAGATTTACTATGGTTGACTTAGACTAACTAACCTTTATCACCTGAAGGCTGAGCACATGACCATGGAGAATGAATGCTTCAAAAAAGTCAGGAATTACCTTGTGTGTGTGGAGTTGGTACACGTACATAACAAACAGTATGTACTGCACACATGTCTTAACAAAAGCTAAAATTAAAAAAAAGGAGGAATAGATCTTTAAAAAAGGGGGGGGGGCTCTGCTAGCAACTGCAACAGGCAGGAACTCAGCAGTGAAGGGTGTGTGCCACAGAATAGGATCTTTGTAAAATTATCTCATATCTGTTGCAGGATACTAAGAAAATAATTGTGAAAAGCAAATATCTGTAGGGAAACAAACTGATTACTCTGTTCAGTGGGTGGTGGGTCTTTGGAAGTAGAATATGGTCAGTTACACAGTTGTTCTTTTACTGAACATAAATTTCATCTATAGCTTTTACAATGGGTTGAGTAACCCATTCTCACATTTGAACAAATACTTTCAAGACAACATCTACAATACATTTAGCCTCTCTAGTGAGTCATTTTTCCGAACAGCTGTCTCGTGAACTCGAAGAAACCACAATTGTTTGAACATGGACTTCTTTCAACTGAGCTTCACAAATAGGGGTTTCATAATATATTGGGCTCGCCTTGGGTTCCCAAGCAGGTTATTCCCAAATGCATCTCGAATTATTTGCATTCCTCACCTCCAGCTGGCTAGAATCACAACCTGCTCTAATTGTCTGCTTCAGGATTTATCATTTTGCTTTGGAATCGACTCTCTCACTGGGAGAAGGATACTTGTTTCCTTGGGTTTAGGTCACATTTAGAGTGCTTAGAACCTGGCCCTGGGAAGCTTAAAACCTGGTTCTGAGGAGGCTGAATTAATTGTGTTAACGGCATTTTCTGTGACATCTGTGAAATTCCTGTAGACAGAAACCTTAAAGGCCAGGGGAGCTGAAATAGCAAAGATGATTCCAGAAAGAACGGTTTGAGGATTGAGTTCTTCTGTATTAAACTTATCTAATACCAGAGTTTTTGTTTTGTTTTTTCTAAAGGAGCTATTATAGTGATGGGGAAGTGATTAAAACCCTACAATACTTGTGGGAGACTGGCCAAGACCAAGTCATTTCAATTTTGGGACTAAGTCACTTGGACTGAATTTACTTTGCAAAGCACAGGTCATGGGCTTGACCTCTCCAGTCAATGGAAATCATCTAAATAGTTCTTTTGGCCATAATGCCATCATTCATGCACTCTTTCATTCATGTCCATCTTTTCATCACAAGAATACCTTTTACATATTTGGCTCTATCTTTAGCACTAAGGAAACAAATGAACAAGATATTGATTAAGCACCTTTTATGAACGTAGTGACTAAGATCCAGTTTCGGTCCTCAAGGACCTCACAGTCTAGTGGAGAAAAACACCCCTAAACAAGTGGTGTTATAGCACAAGAGATAAAGTTGGAAGGGCATTTGTAGTGTTGGCTCGCAGACAAACACATGAACTTGTATGCAGAATGTGCACTTGAGTTTTGTGACTGTGAGTCATAAGTGAGGTTCTGTAAGCCTCAGGTTCCCTATTTGTAAAGTGGGAATACTGCTAGGGTATAAAGAGCAGAGCTTCTGTGACTATGAAAGGAAATGATGTCGTCCCTAAAGTTAAGTCGTTAGTGTGACACTGGATGCAAGGCCAATGTTTAATAACCTGGGCTATTGCTATATGCTGTAATAGGGGCAAAACTAGCCAGAGAGCATCATGGTGGTTATGTACATAAGTGACTTGGAAACCAAATTGTAACACTTAACATTCTGTGATCTTGGGCAAATTCTTTAATTTCCCTGTGCCTCAGTTTCTGCTCTGTAAAAATGGAGGTGATACCTATTTCCTAGAATCATTGTAAGACCTAAGTGATATAAACCACATGGAGCTCTTGATATGAACTGCCACAAACTGACTCAATACATGTCAACACTGTTAATATAATTTCTGTAGCTTTTAACACAACAAAGACAATGATCGATGGAACGAGAAACTTTGCGGAGAAGGTGACACTTGCAAACATGTGTTATTGGTTGCCAGGGCAGGGGTTAAAGCCATCAGCTTTCGTGACTCTGTAAACAATTCTGCACCTGTTTTCTGAGTAGTAGATCTACGGCATCTTGTTTGTGTAGTTTGGAGAGAACATTAAATTATGGAAAATTTGACAGTTGTTACCTCTGTATTTTCATCAGACAGCACAGGGCGTGACAAGTCCAGACGCCTGGTTCCCTCGCTCCTAAATAAGCAAACAAACCTGAAGTTTTCTTCTTAAGCAACTTCAGACATACTGAAGTGAAAATTCCACTCCACAGTGACCACTAACATCCTCTCTCCCGTCCCCTAAAGTTACGATTCCTCAGAGTGCTCTAATTTTAGTCTGTGAACAGCTCTGTGCTCTGGCAGAAACTCTAGGAAATGGGTGTGAAGAGAGCAAATGACTGATGAGCGGAGGGCACAAAAAGCCGCCGGATGCTGTTTGCTCTTGAGACTCTCGTGGCCTGGCGAGCAATAGTTTTTCTTTCCATATTTCTGGTTACTCAGAGATCTTATAGAAATAACATCTCTATTTCCCCCTCTACAGGAGATAATTGTTTCTCTGCTCTCACACTAAACACTTTGGCAGATTGACCCCACTGCAAGTGGCTCGCTAGAGTACACCACAGAGTTGCCCAGGTGACTGGTTTCCAGAGGGACATTGACATGTTTCAGAGCCAGAGTGGTCATGCAGGGCATTTTCATCCTTTCTGGGAGGCTGTGCACCAACTCTGGAGAGATATAAACCTGCAGCTTCCGGAGAGTACCTTGGCACTCCTATGAATGACAAGGACTCAGCAGAAGCCAGAGGAGAGAGAAGAAAAATAAGACAAAGTGACATTATTGAAGCTTGGATTTTCATTTGTATGAGCCAAAGGATTTGCCTTTTTGTTTAAGATGATTTTATATTTAGTTTTGTATCTCTTGCAAGCAACAGAATCCTAATGCACTCTAAGTCAGTGTTGAAGACCTGCAGAAACTGAGGCGATGCACTTTATAGAGCCAACAATAGACTGATATTTCTTGGCCAACCAAAAAGCTTCAGAATATAGCAGAAAAATATCTGAAATTGCTCTGGCAGCTCAAAGGGGAAGTACAAAAGAAGTAATGGAAAATACTCTGCTACCAATTACAAGTCTGGACTTAAGTCCAGTTGGTGACTTGCTTTTGTGTCCCTCTTTTTAATGCCCATAAATCGGAGTACAGGCATGGCAGCCCTCCCAGCGGTGATCCGCAGAGAAAGGCCATCCAGGGACTTGTAGGGGTGTTGGCTCAAACTGGACACTGTCCCCAGAAAGGAGTCTGTGCATTGGACTTTGTACCCGGAGAACAAACTGTTTTGGGGAACCATGTGCTGAGTTCCTTTGAAACATTACTCTTAGTTTTTATTCTCAAGGCCACACTGGACTATTTATTATCAGGTTTTTTGAAAATAAGGAAACCTGTCTGGCATTAGGTTTGCTTCTAGGATTAGTAGCAGGCTTCACTGTGAATTTCTTTTCTTTTTATTTTTTCTTTCTTTCTTTCTTTTTTTGTTTTTTTGTCTTTTTGAGACAGTTTTGCTCTGCAGTTCAGGCTGGCCTCGAACTCACTTTGTAGCCTAGGTTGGCCCTGAACTCACAGTGATCCTCCTGCCTCAGCCTCTCAAATACTGGGATTACCACACCCTACTATTGTGTTATTTCAAAGTGTCTTACTTCAGATTGATATGCGATTTCTGGGAAGTGAGGTGGGGAGTATAGCAGAGCAATGGTGGCCATGAAGACAATAGTAACTATTTACAGCATACTTTGCACTTAGCATATGAGAAGCATATCATATGTGGTTCAGGCACTATTATGCATGATCCTTACAACAAGGGAAGGTATGGTCAGTATCCCGCATCATGCAGATGGAAAAGTTGGCCTGACATAAGAGGTAACATCTTTATGAGGTCGTGGTCTTGACTCCAAATCCTTCAACAATTGTAACTTCTTGAAAGTACTTTTATGAAAGGCAAATGAAAATGCCCACTGTTTTCTTAGTATAGTACTAGCAAAATCAAGAGTTGTAGAAATTTATATTTATTTTATCTTTAGAAAATGCACATTATGCTGGGTCATTAAGATTTCATGTGAAAGTCATTTAGAAAAAAATTATAAAATAGTCCATTATTTTACCCAAATTGTTAAAGCCTATAGAAAATTAGAAAATTTTATGATGGAACAGTTGTGGCTATTATTCTGCAGAGGGGGTTTAGAATTTTGGATATTTAAGACATTTAGATTTGTTTAAAAATATCTCTAATGACTGAGAGCTAACTGAAGATACATGCATCATGTGTTTTTAAAAAACTTTCTCCAACCATGGCTTATAAAATCTAGCGCACATAACAAACAGATTCATAGATAAGTGCTGCGCTCTGAATGCATGAGCATTGTGATGCAGATGGAGAATGCTCACCCAAAGCCTCATGTGCTCAGAGTCAGGCTTTTGGACTGTGATTCCATCATGGAGTCAGTCATGCTATGCTCATCCATAAACTCACCCACTGGTTAGTTCAGCAACTGAGCATGCTGTTGGGAGGTGGCCCTGGTAAGAAGAGACAGGTGATTGGGTACATGACGACCTGGAATGGTGTCTCACTCCCTAGCTCCTCCCTCTTCGCTAAGCTCTCTGGCTTCCATGACATAAGCATCTGTCCTCTGAATTGTCCCTGTGCCATGCTGGTTCTGCCTCGGAACCAGCTGGTCATGGACTATAGCTGTGAACCAAAATGAACCTCCCCTCTTTTAAGTTGCCAGTGTCTGGTGTTACATCTCAACGAAGAAGAAAGTGACTAAAACATCTGTCATTAAAAAAGAGACATTTAAAAGAGGAAGCAGATAATGGGTTCAAGATTCTGGGATATAACTTTTTGTTTTTCAGCATGCAGATCTGTGGGTATGACTTGGTTGGTCAGCTTAGAATGAATAAAAATGGTTTTCAAGTACTTTCAGTACTATTCTTGGGGCAGAAAAGTATTTTTAAATCTTGTTGGTTTAATGCTTATTAATTAGTTTTAAAAGGGATTCAACCTGCGAAATCTTTCTGACTTACAGCACCAGCACTGCCATACCATCATGTCTGTTTTAAAGTTGTAAATGATGGCAAAGTAATTCTTTTGCAGATTCTAAGTGACATTAAACACATAAAAGACAAACAGACACCAAAAATTAAAGATTGTGGAGTAAAGCTGCAAAAGCAAATACCTTGGGGTAGAGGCAGAGTTAGGTAGTGCATGGCTCAATCTCATTCTCTGCAGCGAATATCACTAAATGGTTGGAGAATAGATAAGTAAACTTTATCTCCTGGTCCTCTGTAACTCAGGATAACACCTAAGTGGATTCTGAGAATACCTGCTCAGAACAGGCAGCACCAATCCACTGTTCCCTGCTGTTCACCCTTTTTATCTGTTGAGGAATAGCTTTGTTTCTAGCTGAAACTGAGAACCTGGGAGAAGTTCCCGTTGTGGTTCCCAAGCTGTGAAATACGGCTAATAGTTGTAGTTTCCTGGCCTCCCGAGAAGTATCTGTGGCTAAGTGTGTGTTTGTACTTGGTTATATTCACATGCTGTCCAGCTCTTCTTTGATGGGTCTGTGATGAACTTCAAAAAGTATTTGAAGGGACAATTCAAATGAGATAATAAGACCATCATAAAATAATAAGTGTTAATTATCTGCTTATTATGTGACAGGCATAGGATATTCGTTTTATGGATTACATCATGTTTTAGCTTTAAAACAGTCTGTGAAAAAGGTGTACATCCTATTTACCCATAAGGAAACTGAAGATCAGTGAATAATAAAAGCAAAGCTTACAGCCCCTAAGAGACAGATCTACTAACCACACTCTGATTCTACCTGAAATTCAATTATCTACTTTGAACATTGCTCTGTACTGCACCTTTCAACTACCTACCACCACGTTACATTTGACGCTACACAATAGGCCCAGGAAGAAAGGTCTTCTCTGGACAACATTCATTTGTACTCAAGAGAGTTGGAAGAAACAAAAATGTTTTTCTTGGTGTTCTTAGAAGTGAACTTATAATAATATTAATATTCTTTTTTATTATACAACCTACACAGGAGCTGTATTTATTTTTTGTATTTTTTAAACACAAAGATAAAAGACATAGTTTTTAAAGTAAATTCAGGTAGAGCTCTATAGATCTTAAGGTGTTATGCATCTTTATGATTCATAGTATACTAAAAAACGTTTTACTACAAGTCACTTGGACAACTTGTTTACAAAGAAGGAAACATTGCTATATTGAGATGTTTTATTGAAAACATTTCTCCCCTTTAAAAGTTCACTTCTGGGTCTTTATTCTATTGAACATTATAGTTACTTTGTCTGTTTGCACAAACAAAAGTAAGAAATGTCACACAGTGCAGTCAGTTCCTGGGAAACTCTGTGGCACTTTCGATGTGAATAAGCTCCTTTAACCATGAAGGCGGCACTCGGTGATTTACTGCTGAAGTAGACACTCAGTGGCATTCTAGGGATGAAAAGGAGGATCTTTTCTCTCCTGGGAGTATCTGGCAGATACAACTTCTAAACTACTAGAGGGAAGATGAGAAAGAGGCTGGCACATCAGAGTGACAACGCAGCACCGCCCAGCACCAAACGCTTTGACGTTCTGCAGAGCAGCTGAGGCAGATTTCTAGATGACAAGTCGGCTAACCAGAGACAGAATTAGTCTTTTGTTTCTGCATGTGAATGAAACTCTCATAGCCACATGGTACTTAAATGTCATCTGGCATCTCTCTGGCTGGCTTTGGGGAGAGTTGGTGGTTTTCACCCCATTCCCAGAGCACCGTGCTTCCCACCCAGAACTGTTTTGTGTTAGGCTATTCAATATTCAATAAGCCTTTTTAGAATACATTAACCTTAAGAGCTGAATAAATCAGTCAATAACATTTATTTGTTGCCCACTGCGTTCATTTCCTGAGGGGGGGGTGGAAATTCGCAACTAAAAGAGAACACATGGGCTGAAGGTATGGAACACCGCACGAGCGAAAATGTCAAATACTAAATTTTAGAGACCTAAGAGAATTTGGAAGATGATTTCTCACATTATTTTCTAGGAAACATCAGCTCTATGAGACATGACTAAGTGCTCTAGGGTGAAATAAGTTTAAAAAGGGCTGTGTTAAGAAGTTTCAACCTGCAGGATCTCTAAATGTGCATGGTAAATCTCCGAGTATGGTCCCAGAATCTACAGCAATCTTGGCCTTACTCTGCAGATTTCAGGAGCAGTACTTAGAAGTTGCTTGTCCGTTTTTAGCACTTCATACATGAATAAAAGAAATGACTTGTCCAAGACCACACAGCTAATTGGCAGAGCCAGGAGACATTCTTAGTTCTCATTTTGAACCTAGCGTTCTTCAGTTGAGACTGCTATACAATTTTGGTTTCACAAAACATGTAATTTTGAGATTGTCCCTCATCTCAGAGAATCGATCATGTTTTCCCATAATCACAATTTAGGAGAGTAAAAGATGACAAAGTGTTGAGGAAATAAGAGCTTTGGCCTTGCATCTCCCTGCTACCTATTTATTATTCAAAAACTTACTGATCTTTGGGCCTTGTCCCTGGCCCTGCCAATAGGGAATATAGTACTGATTTGCATCACTGAAGCATCTAACATCGGGGGAGGAGTTACCTGGATTGTGTGAAGGACCAATGAGCCCTGGCTAAGAATTGGGTCTCATTCTAAAGGAAATGAAATCCACCAGAGAATTTAAGAAGGACAAGATCATTAATTTACCCAGACTGGAAGCCCTTTGAGGAAAAATACTCCTTATAACTGTCCATGGTGCCTGTTCAAACATCCTGTTATACTTGTTAGATATGTAATCAATAATAAACAACAACCTAAGACAAATTGTGAATAAAATCACAGCTAATGGTGGTTTGCCATGCTTCACACACAAAACTATGTGTTGGGGGAAAAGAGGAGACATGTCCTGTGTTTTTTGTACATTAAGAAAATTATGATTTTGAATAACAAGATTTCTCTCTTTTGAGATCTATTTGATGAAAGCCAAAGCATGTTGAAAAATAATTTTGATGCTTAACTGAGTGGACCCTGGAGAGAAATTTGTAGCACTTAATAATATAGTTAAAACTAATTCTATTTTCCTAATGTGGATTGCTTTTCCAGTACCCTGATGTTACCTATGTTAAAGTTTCCAGTGTAGAAATGTTGGCTTCCCTAGGTATGGAGTTAGGTGAATGGTTACTTCATTTGAAGAATGAGAAAAATAAATTAATATTCCAGGAACTTTTAAGGATCATTGATTTTATTCCAGTCTTCAAATTATATATGTCAAGCTGGGAATTTAGCACAGTGATTGTAGCACTTGCCTGGTAAGTGTGAGGTCATGAGTTCAATCTCCAGTACCAAAAATAAATAGATAAAATAAATAAATACATACACATAAATAAATAAATATGTCAGATTTAATTTTTAGCACAGGTGTTTCACTTACATCTAAAAATCCATGGAGCCCTGCTTAGGAGACAAATTGGTTATAAATCAGAATGAGCTGTGACACAGATTGGAACCTTGGCCTTGAGCAATGCCACAGAGCTAGATTCCCCAGTGCAAAGGTCTTGGAAATGCTACAGAAAGCAAGGGTACAGAAGAAGGACGTTTATTTACTTTTGTTTGTCTTCGGCACAATTTCCACGGGCAGTCATAACCATTTACAACGAGAAGCTGTAATGACTCTGTAACTGCTTTGAAGCTGCTACAACACTCATACAAATAAAAACAAATGATGCAATGAGTACAATAAGCCTTCGGGAGTGTTAACCATAAAGAACACTGGGGAGCACACAGAGATATGCAGCTCTGTGCTGACAAGAACACATGGCTTTTGAAGGCCAGCTGAGGATCTGACACTTCGACAATCCAGCCCCTACCAACAGGCCCTGGCACTGTGAGCGGCTTTGTTGTTAACCACAATTCTTCACTGTCCCTTCAAGACATCCCGAAACATTCTCTCACCATCTGTAAACTGTACCACATTAAGTATAACAAAGAAAAAATAAACACGCTTTACAAACAACACTATTAAAAATAAATATGTTACCCAGTGGCTCTCCTAGTTTTAATTAAAAGGAAAAACCAAGGGCAGGAAATTGATTTTGAGGGAATTTTTTTAAGTTTCTATGATTTGACCTAACTAGTGTATTTATAAAGTTATGCTAAATAGCCAAACACTCAAGTGTCAAGGAAAATACCACACAGAACAATTTTATGTGAAGAAAAAAGCTTAATTAAAAGTGACTCAATTGCCAGGGATACAGTTTAGCAGCACAGTGCCTGCCTGGTAAGTGCAAGGTCCTGAGTTTGATTCCTAGTACCAAGATAAAAAAAGTGACTTGATTTTTATCCTTTGGGAATCTAAATTTTAGAAGAAATGGACTAGGGATTATATGTATATGTATAATATATTTAATATACATATGTGTGTAACTTTTATTAAGGAAGGGTTTAGACATTAGATAAATTCATAGTACCTAAAGTTTTGAAAAGCTTCACTGCTTTCTTGGGATCCAAGATGCTTGCATAAGCGTAAATTTCTGCTAGTTTAGGTTAGCCACTAGCACAGTTCCTGTTGGTGTAATACCTCTGTGTCCTCTTAGTCATTACAGCAGGCAGACTCTAAAGTGATCCCTATGACCGCTGCCTCCTTGTGTTCATGCATCCTCCACTATGGACAGACTTGTGGCTTTCTTTCAACCAGTGGAGTTTGACAAAGGTTTCATGACGTCTGTGAGTACATCACCTATGACTGTAATGTGTGTCTTTCCAGGAAACTCTCCTGTGTTTGCTTTGTTATGTTGTAATCACCTATGGAAAGGGTCACATGGGAAGGGACACTACAAATGACATCCTGTAACAGCCTGAGGAGGACTGAATTTTGTAGCAACCATGTGATCTCGGGATTGGATCTCTTCCTTGTCCAACTTTCAAGACCTTGCCCTAGTCAACACCTTGTTTGCAGTCCATTCTGCACTCATATTTATGCAGCTCAGAACTGTGGGAGATTTAACACCTGGAAAGCTGCCACTGACTGATGGAAATAAGGGGATGACATGTGCTTTCCCCTTTGTCCTTTGGAAACGCATCTCACGAAGCTCCTCAGGTGGTCTGGTGGAATTGAGCTTGGAAAGTCCAACTTTCTAGCTATTATACAATCTGTAGCTCTGGCAAAAAATGAGCCCATATCATCACAGGTGGTAATCAATTACAAACTCTCCTTATGGGAAGTCAGAACTGTTCCCGCAGGACATTCCCCAGTGCCATGGAGACGTAAGTGATCTGCTTCTCCATCCGATTCCTCCTCTGCCCTTTGATTAACCATGAGCAAATTGTAATTTCTCATAACAAAGGGATGTTCTTTATGTGCTAGGGCATAATTCTGAAAATGTGTTAGCCATAAATTAAAGTGATAATTTGTTAAACTTATACATAATTTTATTTTGAAAAATATCAGAAGTTACCTGGGCTGGGAGAATGTGTTATCATTTTTTATACTTTTCTTCATTAAACTATATTTTAGACTAAAACATCCGGATGGCTTATGTTTTGCCATCAGATATGCATCTAAGATGGTGGAGAGCAGTGGCGGTGAACCTGTGTCCACATCAGCCTGTTTGCACCATTGAAAGCTCTAAAAAGTTTGCCATCATTGATGTAGAGTCACCCTCTACAATCACGCGTGAGTTCCACAGTTGGCTGAACTTCCTCCTTCTGGAGTAATTCTTCTCTCAAGGAATTCAAAATACCTAATTCTGTTAGGTGGAGACTTCTACCTAAGGAAACTGAGGCAGCAGGAGGTTGAAAGAACAAAGGCCTCATAGTAAAGCGGCCTTGTTTCTTGTTGCCTCATTAGATTGCATTGGTGGGAATAGTGGGGCACAGAAGAACCCCTGTATCCGGTTGACTGGCCCAATGCTTAAATGACAGAAACATATGAGGGTGTATGTTTAAATGAAGTTATAAAACACAAGAGATAGAACAATTACAGATCTTGCATGGGGAAGCTGGTTGGAGGTGACCCAGATAAAGTCCTAATAGGTCCCATTCATTTGCTTACAAATTATTGGTCCACTCAGGCTTACAGGCCAGCTTCCATTTGCCAGGAATCACCCTTAGCGTTGGGGATAAGTGGAGAACAAGAGAGATGTGGTCCTTATTGAAGAAAATACTAGCAGATCAAATAGCACATCAGGGACCCAGAGAAATACAGTACATGGAGGGACCAGGCCACTAGCCAGAGGTCCAGAGGGAGTGGGAACATTGTGACAGTCAGGACCCAAAGGGAGCAGAGACAGAGCCACAGAGCGCTTGGAAGCCACATGAAGCGAAACTGTTTCAGGGAGTGCAATTTGGAGGCAGCTCCTGCGACTTCCTCTTGGGTACTGTCCGCTGTCATGCTTCTCCTGGAACCTGTATGTTTTGTCCTTGCCAAGTCACTCTGTGCCCTTTGCCCACGCAGTTTCAAGAGGCCCAACCTGTTTTGGTGTTCTTTGGCATGAAAGCCGATTGGAGGTCACAGAACATAGTAACAGTAGTGTTGGCTTTGATAGGAGGCAGTTCTGGGTTAGCATCTCAGTCATACCACTTCTGGTTCAGTGACCTTGGATAAATTATGCAGCCTTTAAAATAGGACTTCATAGAATTATTGAGGTGATGTAATGACATAGGTTCAGGCTTTTTGCCTGGGTCATAGTATGTGTCAAATAAATGATAGTTGCTATTATTGTTTTCTCCTGTAGGAAAGCCTTCATCCATCTCCTCATGCTGATAAATTTATATGTTAAAATGTGCCAATGTCATATACTTTTGGGAAGAGTATTTTAAAATGAGAGGCAGTGCCAAAAATTTGTAGATGTAACTCTCTTAATGCCATGAATTAAAATGGCAGAACAGGAAGAAAAGTTTCCTATCTTTCGCTGTGAACTGGACCAGTTTAACATGCTAAGGGCTGTGCATGTGTTATGTAATTCCCACGAGAAATCTGTGAGTTAAGGCTCCTGTTATTTCCTGTCTATGTGTAGATGAGACTTATGGTCTGGTAGATTGAGCAACTGATCAAGTCACATGACTGTCCATGTAGGTAGGGAATTTTCCTGTCTCTCCAAATGCAGTTTGTAGAGGTAGAGATGCCCATGAATTATACATGTGGGATCTGAACATGTGTGCACCACTGGGCAAATAAACTTGGCACTTGCATCCAGATGGAAGTCTCTTTTTTTGCATTTGAAGAATACCTCCAACCTGTTTCAGGCGCTCCTGGAAATGTTTTGCAGCCCATAGTTTTCTGTGTCTACCAGATGACCTGCTCTGACATTCCCAGGCCTTTGTTCCTTACCACCCTGTGTGAGGGGCCCTGAGCACCTTTCCACACTGATCCTCTGGGTCCAGGATATGTTTGCCTTGCTTGTGCTCAGGAATCTTAAGTAGATTTGAAATTAACAAACAGAATTTGAAAAATATGACTCATACCTCCAAAATGAAATAAACTTTAAAAAAAGGCTTGGTTTCTCCAAGCCTCATTGCACTTGGGAAGAAGTCTAGGAAGGCAAGCACACAAGACCATCAGACACAAAGGAGCAAAGGTAATGAGAAGAGAAGGGAGTACCCAAATGTCCCACGAATGGGAGATTTGGATGTAGGTCCTGGTAGAAATGAGTGGCACCTATTAGAACTCAGATGAATTACTGGGCATCAAATAATGAGTTCACATCAATTGACAAACCTCAGAGTAATAAAGACTTCATAGGTGAACAGCAATAACAAAGAAATCATTTCCCTGTACTCTTCCAAGACTGCCAGTGAAATGGGGATGATACATGCATCTTAATAAAACTTATCTCCAGGAGGAGTTAGGTAAAGCCCTGGGGTTACTACTGAACACACACTAAAAGCCCAAGAGCTCTTATTATTTGTAGCATTATTTACTCATCATTTGGAAGGCACTAGGACTAGAGGCATTGAAGTTACAGAAAAGAACCTCTGACTTCATAACCCCATAGAGGAGCAAATGAGTGCACAAATGCCATCTTGGATTGCTGTTTTAAGTACCGTAAAAGTTATAAGGAATTATGAGAGTCTATAATACTGTTCTAAGAACAGAACACCAAGGAAACACTCACTAGAATCATTATTTTAAGAACAATGGGCAGCCCTAAGGGAAATCCTATCACTCTCTTTTTCCAGTGTTCCAGGGGAGGCTGCATCTGTTGTTGACACATCTGGAACTCTAGCATTCCCATAACCTCTAACACTGGGAGAGTGATTCATGATATTTTAAAACCAAAGGGACTGCCCTTCCAGGAAGAAGACCTACCACAATTGTGCCTACCACAATTAGCCCCCACCTCAGCCAGCACTCCCAATCATCTGAAAATATGCCTGGGTGGTACTAGATACAAATGCCTTTCTCCATATGCTTTTTTGGGGAGGAGCATACTGGGGATTAAACCAATGACTTCACACTGACCTACATTCCAGTTCTTTTCTCATGTTTTAATTTTGAGACAGGGTCTAAGTTGCCAAGTTGTCCCGGCTGGGCTTTCACTCAAAATCTTCTTGCCTTAGCCTTCCAGAGTTCTGGGATTAGAGGTGCACACCAGCATACTCAGATACTGCTAGATGTGAGTGGAGGGCTCAGAATAAAGTTAAGGAATTGTATCTGCTTCTCATTATGTATATTGGTTGCATCTTTTGGTTTTTCTTTTAGAAATCTCTGAAGGTAAAATAGCATACCTTTCCTAACTGATCTGTGCTACTTCTAGAACATTCTGGAAAACTCCTTTCTATAGCCAAGTGGATCTGGTCTTTGAGAGGCTAGCACAACATAATGATTAAGGACAGGATGCTGGACACTACCCAGACCTGAGTTCTATGTTTGAGTCAACACCTAGGTACTAGTTGGGTGACCACAGGCACGTAGCTTCACCTCTGCCTATCTGCCTCTCCTTTTGTGCAGAGTAGAGAAGATAATGCCTGTCTGCCTTGAAGAATTCTTCTGAGGATGCAGAAAGACTATAATTGTAAAATAAGTAGCAATTGTTGCTTTACTGATACAAATGTGACCCAGAATAGCAAATTGCTGGTTGATCTGTAAACTAATTGTGAAATTTGGTGAAGGCAATAAACATTTATTTCTGCAGTTTAAATGTGATAATTAGACAAACAAATGTTTCTTCCTTGTTGAGCGCTCAGTAGAGTTTGCATAGAGTTATTAAAAATTCTTCTTATAAGGGAAATAAAACCCAACTCAGTTCTGAATATTACTTGCATTTGAAGGAATTCCTTTTTCATGAGACAGAGTTTATTGAAGAATCATTATACTTTATGGCTATTGATGGGACAGTGACAGAACATCGTGCTTCTGGCTGCCTATGCCATCCCAGCCAAGTCATCCAATCAGAGACCCTGACCAATCTCTCATTCTCTCTCTGTTCAGACCAACAATTACATTGCACAGAACAAGGTTATTTCTCAAAGTTTAATTCTGGAGTTGCACAAACTAGTTTCAAATCTTAGCACACCAATTGTGTGACTAACGAAGTTGAAGACCAGTCCACACTCTAGGGGACTGAGTGAGCCTGTGAAAAATCTCCTGGGCACAACAGGGGATCAGACAGTGGCAGCTGGGAAGATGAGGATGTAAATCATTCTCAACTTTTTGTGGTTTCTGAACCCTATCAAATTACTGAGGACCTAAAGAACTTTAGTTTATGTGCAGTTATTAATAGATATTTAACACATTAGAAATTAAGCAATTTTTAAAAATGTATATATGAATTCATTTTCACATCACAACGAACTTTACAGGTCTACATAATTACCATTTTAATAAAAATTAAAATTTCTAAAAACAAGAATTTGTCCAAACTATTTAATAGAATAAAAGAATAGTATTGCTTTACATTTTTTTCCCCAAATATTCCTCCCCTTTTTTGTGTGTTGCTTGGGTTCAAACTCAAGGCCTCATGGTAGGCAGGCTTCTACCACTGACATACCTCAGTTATGCTTTATAAATCTTTACTATGTTTCCTAATAAAAATAGTGCAGTATTCATACCTGTTTCTGCTATAACCCTTTGCAATATCACACATTATGTAGTGTCTGGAAAACTCCATTTTATACTTGAGAGACTGAGTGGAGAAAAGCCAACATTATCTCAGAATTATAAAAATAGTTCTGATCTTAAGAATTTCCTGAAAGGGTCTTAGGGACGCCTCCATTTTGAAAGCAAGTGATTTAGAGCAACTACCTCTTAAGCTGTTAACTGGGAAGTGTGACACAGTAATTAGAGAGGAGACACAGAGAGAAAGAATGAAGCCAGCACATAAGAACATGACAGAAACATCAGTACCAAGAATATGAGGGCCTTAGAAAAACTTGCTTTGGGGAATAAGGTTATACTCAAGGAGGAATGAAGATAGCAGAGCCCAAACAACTTATGGAACTGAATGAGTATGAGTTATGTTCTTAAAATAGTTTGGACAAATTCTTGTGATTTGGGACCACTTGGGCATCCTAGGTCCTTGCTTCTCTGTCTCTTCTTTCTTTTCCACCTTTATATCCTTTACCCCATCCTGGAATAGCAGGAACACACCCAGTGATGCTGAGAGGGACGAAGTAGTTACACCCTTTATAGAAGCATTATGGCATCAGAGGGTAGATTTTTTCAGACATGAAGACAAAGGTTCAAGACCACTTAGGAGCTATGTGGGCTTCAAGCAGTTACTTATGTTTACTGGATCTAAGAACGGAGATTGTGATTAATTGAAAATGACCATTCTCTACAGCTCCTTCCACAAAAGGTGAATTTATTTTCTCCTGCTTTGAGTTGGACTGGATTTTAATGGGTTGAAAGCAACATCTGAGCACCATTTCAAGAGGCTCCAAAACATTCACTATCATCTTCTTGTAACCCCATAACACCCCAATGCAGTGAAAAAGCCTGGGTAAAAAATCAGAGGAGGATGAGGCCCAGCTACCTCTTCTGAAGCCAGGGACATCTTAGTTCCTCCATCCCCAGCCAAGCGGCCACTGATGGAGCCCAACTGGGACCAGCAGAACCACCATAATGTCAGCCCAAAGGACAGACATAAATGACCATGCCACTGTAGGCTATTACTCAGATGGCTTTCTGGGCAACTAACTTGTCCTCATTTTCTCAAAACTCATCTGGTTTTAGCACTAAAATATGACATGTTCTGAGAAACCCACTAGTCTCAGTCGGGTGCTTATCCCAGAGGACTGACATGGGAATAAGAATATGTAACACAGCATATGTGAAAACCAAATGAAATAATGTGGGGTATTAGCAGCAAAATGCAGACCCTGCAGAATGAAAGTGTCTTTCTCATCCTCAATTTGTAAAATAAGTCAAGATTTCCATAGCTAATAAAAACATGATCTGTTATCTTTGTCTATAATTGTGCTTCTCACTCAGAGGCCTACTTGACTTGAATATATCAGATACAATTCTCTGCTGGAAGAATGTTGTGTTTCAAACTAAGCACAAAAGTAGTGGGCCCTTGGGAAATTATGAACCAAAAAAGAAAGAAAACATTGGACTTAACTCAAACTGGCTGTGAGTTCTCAAACCATCAAACCAGCATCACTGTTGAATATGGAAAATACTTACTGTCATTCTGGGTGGGTCTGGATCATGGCTTTTTTGAAAAAAATATTTTTCCCCAGGGCCATGTCCAGCAAAAACACAATTGAAGGACATAAGTAAATTGAGTTAAAATAGTACACTCACCAAAAGATAAAATTTAGGTAGGGGAGTGACTGTGTATGAGCATTAAAATCTTTAAAAATTCTATTTTGGTGCTGTTCCTTAGGAAGAAAACTGGAAGGTGAAAGCAAAACCCTTGTAAAAATCTGAAATTCATTCAACAGTGGTGCAATCTTTTCTGCAGATCATAATTATTTGACCAAAAAAATGTATTTAAAGTGACCAAGAGGTAACACATGTCTTCTCCTACATTAAATTGCCCATTATTCACACAGTTAAAATAGTTTCCCCACCATGGTGGCCAAAAGAACCTTATGCTGCCAAGAAAATAACTGTCCTGTACATCACTAAAGAATTCTGACTCTGCAAAAAGCACATGTGAAATCATTCAGCAGTCTGAACAGCAAAAGATGTCAGCTTTGGAGGATTTAATCAAGAAGGTATTTCCTCCTGCAGACTTCCGGCAGCCAGCATGCAGAAAGCTAGCCTGGACACATCTGTATTGCATGTGTCTTCTTCACACACAGCGAGGTTTCAAGACAGTGCAGAAAAGCATGTTGCTCTGCAAACAAGTAAATGCTGGTGTCGCTGTGTCTTGCACAGTGTCAGTCTGCCAAGTCCTAACTGCCACTGCTCCTTAGAACAAGCAAATATATAAATAATATAGGTCTAAAATCACTAGACAGTGGGTTGTAAGCAAGATCTAAATTGTTTTATAGCTTTTGGGATCAATTAACCCTCCCCTCGTGGCAGGGATTTGTATATCTGAGAATATGCATGAATGGAGATATATTCACATCTGTATCTATATCCACATCCATGGTTATACCTATATCCATATTCCTATCATTTCACCAGGCTGAAGAGTATATAGTCCCTTCACATTGCATCATTTGATTGAAACACACCTCAAATTTTAATACATTATTTGTCATGTTAGCAATAAGAAAGCCACTATATCACTAGGGACATAGTTAAATAGGAGGTGCTTGTGGGTTTGCATAGTCATCATCATTCCTTGCACTTGACTAAAATGGTCAGGAGTGGCTTTAGACTCCTAAGCATTTATAGAATGTCAACATGCGTTCTCTAAATTGTAGCAGCTCATAGTCGATTGGTTTAAAAATATGTACAAAGCTACTTGAACCCAAACCACAAATCACAAGTATAATTTTCAAAAGATAACACTTGAGTAATCATTAAAAGAAACAAAAATGACATTCAAGGGAATAATAAAAGGAGAATGGGATATATCAGGAAGATATAAGGTTAATTACAAGATTATTTAAGTAATGATAAATGTCATAGAGCAGATAAAATTTGGAAAGCTTCTCTACATTCCCCTAGCCATCTTCTCACTTGAAAGGACTCCAGGCTCCTAACCAATGATCCTCTACCAATGATTTTTTTTCCACAGAAAAAAGAATTGACCTTAAAAATAAAGATAATTGGTTCAGTTAGCTCCCCTATTTAATACTTCTTAGTGGCTTTGCAATGCTTTACAATAAAAATCCCAACTTCTTGGGCTGCAAAGCACCAGATGGCCTGGCCCTGCCTACCCTCCTACTTCACTGCAAACCACTCTGCCTCTTAGTCACTGTGTGATGGTTACTCTGGCCTCACATTTTGTCTCTTGAAAATATCTAAGTGCATCCTTTTTCAGGTGTTTAATGTTCCAGATGATTGGGAACAGGAACAATGATCAATAGTCAAAATATGACTTACACATATCCACATAATCCTAAGATTTGAAAATACTTCAAACTTAGAAAATAAAGCATCAGATATTACAAGGATATAAGCATATCCATGTTTATATTAGCATAATTTATAACAGCTAAATCTTGGAAGCAACCTGTATGTCCATCAGTAGATGAATGGATAAAGAAAATGTGGTTTTTATGTATAATGGAGTACTACTTGGACATAAAGCAGGATACACTTGAGTCATTTGTACGGAAAATGGGTGTACCTTAAGACTGTAATATTAATTGAAATAAATCAGACATATAAGTTTAAATATTATGTGACTTCTCTTACATGAGAAACCTAAAATACAAATAATGAGTGAAATAGAAGGTAGATAATAGGAGACAAGGAGATAGATCCTTGAGGAACAAGAGAAGGAAGGGGAGGGAAAGAGCATGACAAAAGGAAATAAGGTGTATTGGGCACATGTACTAACTCCACACACAAGGAATGGAAACATTATATGTTGTAGACATGCACCAAAAAAAAAAAAAAAGGGGGATCAAGAGATGGATGGAAGGAGAGGCAGGAAGTGAATTTTTAAAAAAGGAATTAAAATGTGTTATGTATATGTACCAATTGCCCATGAGGAATGTAAACATTATGAACCACAAACATGCACTAACTAAAAAATGCTTTTAAAAAAGAAACAAAATAAACAAATATCCTTTTTATAACAAGGTAAAGAAAAAGGTGATTTTATTAGTGATCTTAATTTTAAGACCTAGTGACTCAGTAATGTCTTGGAAATCAACATCAATTTCCATGTTTTTAATTGCTGGTCTGAGGCTTCAGTGGGCTCTTAGACTATAAATTGCAGCAATTCCTATAAATTCCCTAATCTCTACTTTTTCTTGAAAAAGACATTAATCCTCTTTAATGATGCATTGATTGTTTGTGCCTCAGGGAGGCACACTAAAAAGATTTCAGCAATGTTCAAGGAGAAGTTGGTCTTCTAAAAGGATTTAATTTAATGGATTACTCGTTATGACTCCACCAGGCATTTCCTTAATAAAAAAGTCTAGGTAATATTGTGACTTGATTGATGTTCAAAAAAACAGTCTTAGGTTTTAATTAATCACACATTGTTTTAAGTGATTGCAAAAATAGTTTATAGGCCTCCAAACTGTAACTTGTAGAGTTCATTAGGTGTAGTTAGTTTCCTCTAAAATGTTATTAAGTCTCCTTTTTCTCTTTGTATTGGCCACTGGCCACCACGCAGGACAGAGGCAGTCAGTGTTGGAATGGAGAAAGAAGAACTTAGCTCTTTAAGAAAATATATAAAACATTTTCAAGGTGCTTCTTATGCATGGGGATTCCTAGGCCATGGACCATAACTTGCTTCACTGGAAAGCAGAAAATCTGAATGGCAAAGTGCAAGATACAATACTATCAGCTCTACAATTCAATGATAAGATAGTAGAAAAGCAAGTTACATAAACAAGACTGAAGTGCTTGAGACATCCAACTTTCTATACTGATAAATAGACAGTAAGTGTAAACGTATAAGTATTATAATTGAAAAGAATACCAAATGGAAATGGGGCTACAGTAATTTGAAAAGACCTTTGGATATAGGTAACCAGTAAAAATATGGTATGGCTTAGAAGGTTTACCAAAGTGTCATTGGAAAATACAACACTGACACTTTTATTTTCCTTCTGCACTTTTTATTCCTTAAATAAAAACTCTCAGCCCTCTGGCTGGGCTATGAGGCTGAGCTATTCATTTTCCTCTCTGACCTGATTAGAGTGTCTTTTGAACTATTAGTTTTCAATTTGCATCACCATCAGAGAGAAAGGCCTCCAAATTAATGGCAACATTGATTGTTTATGCCTCTCATGCTAAAGGAAATGCTGGGTCTTCTGAAAGTACTTAATTAATGGGCATTTTTAAAAATGAACATTTTGGAAATTTGCCAAAAGTGTGTTTAAAATTCTGCTGACAAGTTTGGCTGCTTAGAGGATTTGAGCAGTGAGAGCTTTATTGTTTTTTAGTGCAAAAAGCTCCAACCTTGGATTTTGGGATCCTTGGACTCTTCAGTGGGATTGCAATAGAATTGCAATTCTGGCTCAAATACAGGGGCTGTTTACTGCTCAGGTTTATACTGATAATAAATGCTGTCCCCTTCCTGGGCTGTTTCTCTTGCCTCTGCTTTTGGAAGCAACAATGAAGTAGGGGGGATGGAGAAAGAGGGAGAGAGTGAGCAGTTGATCGATTCTACAAGTATTGGTCTAAAAAAAATGATTCTGCTTGGCTGGCACCAAAGGAATGGGAATTTGCACAAAGCTTTTATTGGACAAGTTTCTCTTTGTTTCATGCTGATGGAGTTTTAATGCTGTGCTCAGAGGGGGAAGAACAACTTAGATGCCTATTCATTGCATCTGATGTTTAGTCTAAAGAACTACCACCCAGCTTTGCAGCAGGGGAAGGACAATCTTGGAAGCAGCCTCACTTTCATTACTGAAATCTCCATTTTGAAATTGCCCAATGTAATATGATCATAAGGTGGCTTACTCATGATATTGCCATGAACAAAAATCATAGTTCACTGAAGGCTAATGATAATGTCCTGGCTTGAACCGTAACTTTTGTCAAGGTTCTTTTTGAGGTTTGATGATTACGGTTTATACTGTAGCAAGCGAGATTTCACTAGATATAAAGGCGTTTCCTCTACTTAGAGATGTGCTGACTTCTCATCTCACTCAACCCTGTCTCATTCCTTACACCTTCTTGTGTGCATCTGTAATTGGCAGTCACACTCCTCAAATGCCCAGGTATCTCTTTGTAAACACTTTGACCTAAGTTTACCCACAGAAGATGTACTAGTTTCAAATGACACCCCATTTCATTCAGTCAGAGAAAATGATCAAACAACATAGTCAAAACAATGGTAGCAGACATGGTCAAGACCAAGAACTTGGAATACTACACTGGTAAAAATGGAGGTCAAACTGATTGTCTGAGGCTTGGAATCTAAAACTTGGTGGTCCAAGTTCACCCCTACACTACTGAGCTCAGATCTGTGGTCGGCAGCTCAGGATGTTTAAGATTGCTTCACACAACTGCAATGCAGGGGACCAAACACTATGCAGAGTAACAGTTATCACCTGTAAAACCATACCATGATGATGTGTTCCACACGATTTACAGTGGGGCTCCTCTAGTTTTTCACCTGCCCACAGTGCTATTTATTCACAAGTGATGATTGTACTGTACACTATTTCTAGATATCATACTGTTTTGAACATATGATACTGACAGGCAGAAAGACTTCATACCTCCCTTCCAAATACAACAGAAATTTTGACATTAGTTGTCTGAGTTCTGACTAGCTATATCAATTTGGTTTGTCTTTAATTCTACCTAAAATCATCTCTACTCTTGGTTTCCCTTTTGGCTTTGGAGATTTTGCTCCTTCTCATTCTGTGCACCCTCTTCTTTATTACATTCTGCTGCTCATTTCCTTTTAAAAAATCTCAAGAAGCTTTTACATGAAGTCTTCCTAGCATCATTAGTCCCATTTTTCAGGCAGAAATAAGAGCATCTTGTTCACTTTCCTGGGCAATGCCATTTTTACAATTCTTGACTTTATTTCCTAATGTGAAATAGCTCCTGTTGTACTAAAAGCCTTTGAAAACCATCCTAAATTGCTACATATGATGTCTAGAAATGTATCAGACTGGGCTGGGGTGAAGGCAGAGGGCCATGTGAGCAGTTTGCCATGGTGGAAAGAATATTTTATCACTGGCATTCTTTAGAATTACCAGTGCAAGGTAATAATAAAAATTATAAAAATAAAATGATAAAGATTATATGAAATTAAAATAAAATGATAAAAATAATAGTTTTTAAATTCTCTACAGACAATCAACACCCTTATTATATGTCACCCTTCACAGAGTGCTCTCACTTCATCAACTGTTGTATTTCAATGTTCAAAGCAACTTTCAAATGAAAAAATTCTATTCAGGAAAAGGAATTTCTGGAAAATCCTCCTTACTGAAGCAAATATTTTACCTCATGTAGTCAAGAGATTTCAACTACAGAAAAAAGAGGCAAACACTCTGAGTTACACAAGTAATTGCAGTTACTCTTGGTCCTAGGATTGCAAAACACATTTACATGGGCTTTTGTGTCCCAGCCTAGTGGTGGCAAACCTATGGTACACATGCCACAGCTGTTTGTTATTGCTGAATGCTCTAAACAGTTCCTCAATGTTGCTCTAACTTTTTCCTTCTGTGTTAATATAGTATAAATGAATTAAAGAAAAAAAATTGCTTGGAAAAAGAGTAATTTCATGCTTTGCTCTAATTTGTTAGATTTGTCTTCACTGACAAATCTTAAAAGAGTGAAATCTCTTCTAAGGTCTCTCCTCAGTTATGTAAAACTAGTAACAATTAACAACAAATAACCAAGCCAAGTGAAAATATTTTTTTCTAGGAACTTTCCCGAGACCTAAGGATCTCTGTGGACAAGGGTCATGCACAACAGCTTACCTTTTTATCTCTGAAATACACTTTCAATAATTTTTTATTTCCCATGTATTAAAGAAATATAAAAAGTATGAAGGCCTGTGTGGAGATGGAGATATGGTAGAGTTTGGAGTGTTTCCCAGAATTACACACACCAATGTACTCCTATTCTACCCTAGTGCTTGGTAGAACCTGGCTGCACACCATATCTGGCCTCGATGAAGGCAATAACATATAAATGTAGGAAGAAGAAGCAATGGACTTCTGCAATCAGCTGATGATCTGTACTATACCACCAGGTGGCAAGAGATAAGGCGTGCTCAATTTTGTCATCGTTCAAAACTTCATGCTCAAAACAGTGCTTCACACAGTATTTTAGATTCTTAAAACACTTAACTAACTGTGCATGTGGTGTTATATGAATAATAAGAAAAGATTAGGCCTCATGTACAATTTTGACTTTAAGCAAGTCTTACCTCCAACAGATTGGCCTATCTACTGGAAAACTGAGAGGCAACTCAGAAGATCCTGTGAATGTTGAGGAACTTTGACCATTTTGTTGAGAATTCTCAAATCAAGAAGAATTTATAACAATTCATCCAAAAATATTACAATTTTTGTTATTTCTAAATAATCAGTTTACATACACATACATATATTTAATTGTGCAAGTTATGCGAGTGTACAAAAATCTTGGCTTTATATGGTTTTCAGAGACCAAAGAAAGGACATAGAAACATACAGAACAAATAGAGCCTAAATTCAAGATATTAATACAACAAATTCTGGAATAAATGGAAGAAAATATTTTCTGAGCTCTGCGTTTCTCTTGAAGGTCCTTACTATTGCATATCACAGAGAAAGCCTAGCAACAAATTTATAAGCCCTGAAAAATCAATCACTGCTAGGCGATAGCCCACGCTACGTTCCAATGCTCAGCATTTCTATTTGTTCCCCAAAGAATCACCAATGTAGAAGCTAGGGGATGCAGAGACATAGTTAATTCTTGAAGGTACAATGTGAGAACATGATGACTAATGGACTACATTCTTAAGATCACAAGGGAACAATTATATATTAACAAGCAAAAAATGTAATTATACCAATTTAATAGGCATTAGCAAACCAGGACCCTGCAGAGATGGACTGTCCACACACCATGGAAACTGGTGAACAGACTTCCCCAGATATGCTTGCTGAAAAATTATTAACAAGTCTCTTCTAATTAGGAGTGTACTGGTTTCTCTCCTAAATGAGAGACTGAAGTTACTATATGAAGGGTTATATAGTTAAGTAATACTATATAACACTACTGTTTAAATGGGGGGCATTTATCAATCATTTAATCTGGTAATACAGAATAAAACCTGTATAACGAACAAACACTAAGAATGAACAAAGAAATGAATAAATAACCCAAATAGCCCTTCACTTACCTGCAGAATGTGCATGAGTTCTAGTCAATGATAGGTCTAGTTGACTGTGTTTTCTCCTTGACCTTGACATCCAATCACCAAATTCTTATCTGTTTTGTATAGGGCCCATTTTTCTTATAAATAAACTCATTTAATACCTACAAATGTGGAGAATATGACAAAAAGACTCAAATAGGGTTCAGAATATGTCCTCCCCAGTAGTTCCAATAATGCTCAAATCAGCAATTCTCAAACCTTAGGGAACAGTAGAATTACTTGTATTGTTAATTAAAACATAGTTTTATAGGTTTCATTTTAAGAGGTTCTGAATCAGAATTTGAGTCGGATAATTTGTATGGTATTTATAACAACTTCACTGGTATGCTGTGCTCTTGGTCCAGGGACCATACTTTGAGAGCAATCTATCATATAAATAAGGATATCTTCTGCATGTATAGAAATATAGAATAATTTCCTTCTTTCCTTGCAGTGCTGGGGATCAAACCCAAGGACTCCTACATGCCTGTAAGCACTGTAACACTGAGCAGGAACCCCAGCCCAGAATAACTGATTTTGCTCTTAAAAGTATGGAAATGTTATTGAAACCATGGACTTTCATGATGGAATTTGTCATATCTTCTTTTATTTAAAATCTTAATCCCTCTCTGTCTCATTGGTGAAACAAATAAAGCAAACAAAACCATTACCCAGCCATGTCCCTGTGACTTCCTACAGACTTTACCAAAATAATGCTATATCTTTGTCAAAATTTTTATCAGCCTCCACACACTTAGAATAAAACATGCCAGGTCCTCTTTAGCAGAGTTCTCAGCTAGTCTGTGGGAAACTCAGTACTTTGTCACTTGTCCTCAATTTTGGTAAAATAAAGAAGACCCAACTCTTCTATTGAGTTTGCTCAGTCTTTTCCTGATTCTGGTCCAATACCACCAGCTAACAAACATGTTGATCTTCAATGAACAAGGATTGCAAAGTTAGAAGTTATGGCTATGAACTGGAAGGATGACTAGAGAGAGTCCTTCCTGGATTAAATGGAGCTGCAGATGCATGTTGTTTGATTCTTCTCCACAGGCAAATGCCCTCAGCAGCTCGGGCTTCTTAATTTGCAGCTGACTTCACTAATTTATGTTATTTGCCTGGCCTCTAGGTAACTGAAATTAAGCACTATACCTGAAAAGACCTCTTCTTTAACAATTAGGAAACTATAGTTTGAAGAAATTCAGTAACTACCCCAGAGTCATGCTAGTAGCTTGTGCCACCAGCAGTTCTGGAATAGAGCTAAATTCTCAGCTCAAGGCTCCCTCTTTATGCCTTTATGCTGCTTTCCCTTCGGAGGACTCTCTTGGGCCAACAGGAGAAATTAGACAAGAATTTGACCAGCAGCATCACCTGTGTTATCCTTAAGGCTAAACAACAGTCATCCACATCTCTCTACTAGGTATTTTCCGGACCTTTCCTCACGTGGTGCTTTCCTCTGAAGTGTTTTAAAAAAACATGACACATCACTGCCCAGTTTTAGGTATAGGGATGTGGGAATTTTGTAAATAAACCCAAAATAAAACAAATGATTTGAGCACTAGCCTTAGAGTTATGTAGGTTTTCACAAAGACATACCTTAAAAAAAAAGCCAACCCCCTCAAAAAACAAAAAACAACCAAAGCACCCTAAAATTAAACTTTAAATAAAAAGCCCACTACACAATCTTATCATTGAAACATTTTAAACTTGGGGAGATAAAATTCTCCTTGCTATTCCTTGATTTGGCTGACTGTTCTGGTTTTCAAAATTCTGTTGTCTTAACTGCCTGGAAAGTATTCATGTTCTCTGTCCTGGTTTCCTCCTATAAACTGCAAAGCAAGGGTCAGAAACACGGGAACCAAAAGCGGTGATTCTCAAAATCAAGCATACACTACGACCACCTGGGGAGCATGCTTACAGTGCAGTTATCATTGAACTCAGCTGTAGAAATTTCTGGAGGGTGTGAAATCTACCTAGTTACCTAGCACCAAAGTGACTTTACTGTGATACTTCAAAACACTTGAAAAATGCTTTGTGCTTTAGAGCAGTACTTCTCAAACCTCAGATGTCCACAAATCCCTGTTAAAAATGCAAAGTCTGGCTTTAAAAGTAGATCTAGAATGTAGTCTGAGATTTTATTTTTCTCAAAAGCTTGGGAAAGATGCTGGTCCACGAGTGGCAAGGATTCAGAACTGGGCTATGACAGTCATATCTTTTATCTTGGAACTTTCTTGGTCCCTAGGTAGGAATAAGAAAGAGAACACCAAATTTCTAAGCTGTGTCCCACTCTACCAGATTACTAACTTCTTAAAGAGGATGCCATAACTTCTTTGCAAAGGAATCTCTGGAACTGTTGCTCAGTGACTGACAGAGATTCCACAGGTTGGGAAGTGGGTGGGCAACTGAAAGAAGATGGGAGAAACAGTTGGCAAAATTGACATCTTTTATTTCCAGTAGCCACATCGCTGTGCCTCTTAGCAGGACAGTCTGGGCATATGTGTTTGTTTTCCTTTAGCCAGCCCTGTTGTTGCTATTATTATTCCCATGGAGTAGAAAGAAGTTATAGCTAGGAGACTACATGGCCCATACAAATAGACAAAGCTGGCTGTGTACCAGCAAAGTGGCCTCGGATATAGAAGTTATTTACACAGGCTAGCAAAAGACCTTTGCTACGAAAGTTATTTACACGAGGGACTTGGGAGATGAGCCTGTGCTGCAGTTCTTTTGACACAGAACCCACTGTCCTCCAGGTCCCCTGCCCTTTGTGGTATGAACCAAAGTACCGCCATCTTGCACTTTCCTGTTGCCTTACAGGAATTCTCCAAACATCTGCAATCTCAGACCCCCTATTGGTCCAGGTCTCTTTTGCTACTGCCAAAAATATGTTGCTTTAGAAATTTAGATTGACTTGATTTCATGTTGGAGATAGGCAGGCTGTTTCTCATTGGCCACCACAAATAAGGGGAGTGGATAGGAAAGTGCAGAATCTTTCACTTTTTGGCTGTACTAACTGGTGCAACACTGTGACTGAGTTTGCCTCCTTCAGCCTCCATCCTTAGGATCTGGAAAGTAGAGCATAAATCACAGCCATGCTGAGTCTTATCTCTTTGTCTCACCAATGAGTGTCATATTGTAGTTTACAAAAGAAGCTTCTGGGAAATTTTTAACATGCCTTACATGGTACAGATTCAGTAGGTTTGAAGCGATCATGAGAAATATCTCTTTTTACTTGGCACCCCCACTAATTCTGACACAGGTCCTCTGTTCTCTGAGAAACAATGGTTTCTAAAGAGTTTAAAATAAATGCTGCTTAGCTATGGTACCATGCTTAGGTATGATGCTGCCCAAACCTTAGTGCAAACCGACCAAACTCTATTCTTTTGAATGACCCCAGTAGAAGCTGCCATTTGCCAAGTAAGCAGTTACCAAGTACTAAGAATTTCATATGTATTTCTCTTTAGCCAGAGTAGAAAAAAATGGCAGCTATGAAAGTAAATTTTGATCATGTGTAGTTTTTAAAAGTAGGGCCCTAAAGCTGTCTGACTGACCCTGAGATTGACAGACTTTGCCGTTGTGCTTTAATGAGCTTCTCAAAGGTTGCATTCAGAATCCTCTGCAAAGCTTGTTCAAACAGATTGCTGGGGCCTGTGTCAAGATTTTTGATTCAGTAGTCTGGGACAGGCCCTGAGAATGTGCATTTCTACCAAATTGTTGCTAATTGCAGTGCTGTTTGAGAAGCACAGCACTGGGTAGGCTGTGGGTGCTTCTCTTGGGAGTTGGATGCTTTGTGTCTTTAGCAGTCCTAGCGCCCCACACAGGACAGTTTAGCAAAGGTTTATTTTCCTTCCACTGTTGCTGAGAAGATACATGCATGACAAATGGCCAGCAAAGTTGCTGATGTCAGATCTTAGGCTGCTTCAGTGTTACCTCTGTGGGGTTTGAAGTTATCATGTCATATTCCTCAAGCAGAAAAAACAACTTTTGTGGTAGTTCTTTCATAAGAATTCTTTTGTCCTGTCTTTTCTTTCTTTGCTTTAAGAATGTTGAACTGCTGTGCTCTGTAGCTATTTCAACTAAGTAGTGGTTAGCAAAGTGCCAACCAAGTTAGTACTGTACAGCCAGGGGGTAAGATCATCAGGTCCCTATGCCTTCTTCTTCCTCCAGCTTCTAATTTTTTTATTTTACTGTAACATAAGTAGATATTAATAAAGAAAGTATAAAAAACTCTTATTTCCATGAAAAAATAAAAGTCCATAACAAAATAATTAGAAAATTTCAATGGTAATTAAAATATACTGTATATCATGATTTTAAAAGAATAGCCAAGGTATGATTTAACCGTTTGAAATATTTAAAAAAAACCATGAATTTTTTGAAGACCTGTAGTCAATTCTTTAGATAGCTCCAATATTAAAGTTCCAAATATTAGCTCAGGAAAGAAAAATTGTGACAGTATACCAACTTCAGGTACACAAGGATAAGTGGAAATTTACCAATTTGTAAGATGAATGTAATAAGTAAAAACTAAATAAAAGAGTACCATTAAAAAAAAAAAGTAGCCAAAACATTGCTCAGAGTACAACTCATGAACAAAAAAAGATGCTGTCTTCTCTCTTTGCTAATAGCCATGTGAGTGTCTTACAGCAGTTCCAGGCTGACTTTCAACAGAAGTATCCATGTCTACTGCAAGCATGAACAAAGATTGCTTTTTAAGGAAGACTTAGTGCAGCTCTAGCTTTTTCTGTTTCCTCAAAGGATTGCATCTGTGGTTTGCTAAGACATTCTCTCAGCAAGCTGGAAGAACACCAGCCGGGTCAAGTAAAAAGGAGGACCCTGCGAGCATCCTATATAGTGTGAGGACAATTCTCCAGGATTGCTAAGTGAGCAATCTCGGAGGCAGAAGTCGCTGGTGACTTTGTTCTCTCCTGGCACACCATGGACAGTTTAAACATCTTTACCCCCAGCAAGAAAGCTACATCTATGAGGTGCTTCTTTTGCAGGATCAAGCTGCAACTCAGTTTGCTGAATGTCTAGTAAGAGTTTAACTAGTCTTCTGGAGAATCTCCTCAATGCAGAGTGCACCAAACAGGACCACGAGATAAAATCCTTGACCTCTTGGAAAGCCTTCCACTGCGACTTTGGACCTGGGCTACGGCGTAATGAAGCACAAGAGAGGAGGACAAGACGCTACACTGAATTGAAGGTTCCAAGTGCCAAATGAATAATTATGCTGCTGCCCTAAATAGAAAGGAGAGAGAGGATACAATGGTGATTCATATATGAAAGTGCTTGGGATATTTAGCATCCTGGAAAATAGTAGTAGAATCTGAACCCTATTAAGTGCCCAATTTAATTTCACTAATCTTTTTCTCTGGAGAAAAATTTTAAAATGATAACAAAACCTGACTCAGGATTCAGCAAAATTTAGAGTATGCGTCGCTGTGAGGCAGCAAAATAAGCAGGTTGATAAAGCGGATGAACCCGTATCGCTGCTCTACCACTCATGGGGGTTATGATCTTAGTGAGGAGGTTTCTTAAAGGATGTTTTGTCTTTTGTTTAGACTTTGGACTGAAACCAGGGCCTGCACAATAAGCTACATTTCCCCCACCCCTTTTATTTTTCTATTTTTTTCTTTTGAGGCAGGGTCTCAATACATTGCCCATGTTGGGTTCAAACTTGTGATCTTCCTGCCTCAGTTTCCCTGAGTTCTAGGAGCACAGGCACATGCAATGTTGCCTGGATTGCTCTTTATGTAAGGTTTTTGTGAGCATCAAATAATTGTGTATTAATCCCCTAGTAAACATTCAGTAAATGATAAGTGATAGATACTTTCATTAATATCTTAAATATGCAAATTTAATGAAAGTTAAAAACCTTTTTCAGCAAAATATACAGATCTATATACATCTATTTTCATAGCATCTTGTGTATAATTTTGGAAAGTTTGTGGAGAAAAATCCTGTTGGTAACTACTAGGGCCTGATCATGTGCAAAATAAAGTGTTTCAATCCACTGTTAAATGGTTTGGGCTTCGCAATATATTTTTCCCCTTATCTTCAGATGATGAACTTTAACGGACTTTCCAATGTACTCCCATTACAATTGAATGGGAAACTCCTATGTAGCCTGGAAGCCCCCTGACCCTTGAAAGTCTGGTCAGACTCAGCCAGGACCTAAATTCCTGGCCTGTATTTCGTATGAGTCACTGTGGCTGTATTTTCATATCTCCTTGTGGCTCTTCTTCAGTCTCTGCTGGCACTTTGAGTATTCTTTCTCTTGAGTCCTAATCCCCATACACAAAACCAGCACCTTTACTTGTTTGTATAATGAATTTATCTTGAACATTTTGTGACTTTGATGAAGAGTCACATGGTGGAGTGTTTCACCATCTTGATCTGTATATTCCACTCTCTCTCTCTTGTGACCTCTTTGGTACATTAAAGAATGTCTCCCTTTGCCTCTGAAGGAGTTGAGGGAATACCACCCTGGAATATGACATCCTCATATGCTGATGGCTTTTAAGTCCTTGGAGATCATCAGATGTTGGAAGGGGCTGTACTGTGATGTTCCTGAAGATCAGGCTACCACAGAGGAAAATGATTACCTCAGCACCTGTCCCTCAGAAGACAACTCCATATTACCACAAGCTATTATGTGTCTCATAGGTCCCTCCAACTTCTGAAGATTATTCACAAACTATCGACTCTATGTTGGACCCATTCATTTCCCCTAACACTCACTCACTGCCTGTTAAAATTGCCTGCATTCTTCCACCTGCCTCTGCCCTAAGAAGAATAACACCTTAATCCCCTGAGTTACTTGGTACTCACTATCCCATGATGTCCCTGTGTATACAAATTTGCATGCCATTCCCCAAGCCATGGAGTGTGTTTATTGTCGTTTTAATTTAGGTAAACTCACAGAGGGTAAGAGTTTTTTCTTCATCCCGTACTTCATTCATATCCAGTCCTCAGCCATATCTGTATTCAGCAAGCTTTTCTTCAAATGTTTTTAAAAAACTTGTTGTATTCCAAATGTTTTTGTTGTTGTTATTGTTGCTACTGTTTCTCTTAAATAGCAACTTGGTGAAATAGTATTCCCCCTCTCTTTCCTTATGCATTAACATCATTTGGGACTACAATATCTCTTTTATTTACTCAAAGCCTGGGACTGTACCCATCACTTAACAGAGATTTACCCATGGAATAAGAAAGAAAAGAAGGCTAGAAAAAAAGGAAGGGAGGAGAGAGAGGAAAAAGCAATGAAGAAAAGAAATATTTAATTTCATCCTGGATTGACAGGTGACGGCCTAAGCCCACTCAGAGAAATTATTGAAAGTAGTTGTCCTCCTACCTGTTATGTTTGAAAAGGTTTTCATCCTTCATTTTCCTTTCATTTCCAGCACCTTAGCAATTTTTCCCAAGCCAATTTCTTCCCCTCAAAATAGATTCATATTATGGTTTTTCCTCTGGTTTTTCATGAAGAGAAGCTCAAAACTCCCTTTGTCATCCTCTCACAGGTAATTAATTAACTCATGGGGTACTGTCAGGAAGCCAGAAGCACATTGGCATTAATTTCCCAATCTGAGATTGTATTTCCTCTATCAACTTCACCTTTCTCAGCTGAGGCAAAAATTAATTTGTGTGTCTTCCCTTTGGGATGTCATTTTTCTCTCTGATAGTTCTTTTTCTTTTCTTTCTGAGAATCCTCATCTCCTCACTTCCTATAAATTGTAATCTACCTATATGGCTTTCCCTTTTCAGAAAATATTTACTGGTATATGGGAATGAGCCTGCTTTGATCCATGATAGAAATATAAATGTGAGGTTCCTTATTTCTATGGGAGATCTCTTCATAGGCGAGAGATAGAGAGAGAGGGAAAGATCATGGGTTTCCCCTCATATTTTAAAAAAGAAACAAGTAAATGATAATTGAAATACATGATGAAATAATAAGAGTTTCCAGAAGTTAAAGTATTAAGGTACATTTTTCTTAGTGGATTAGATTAAAATTAAGTTTGTAACTTGAAAAATGCATGTGAGGTGATTCATATTAAAAGGTAAGATAAATACTGTGTGTGTATGTAGCAACATTTGTGATTTAAAAGAAAAGCAAAATGCCTCTCGTGTAAAAAAAAACTCTTTGATGTTTTGTCACTGCATTTAGGACAAAGCTGTAAATACTTTACCTCTCCATTATGTGGACTCACTTACATCTCCAAAAGCATCTCTTCTGGTCCCTTCCCCTCCATCCCTCTCCACCTCCATCACACCCATTCCCTCTTCCCCAGAGCCCTAAGAAACATTTATCCTTCACCATTAATATTATTTCCAAGTCATTGTGAAACAGCTTGTCACCGGGGAATGGAATTATACTTACATTTCTCTTAGTTATATAAATAATAAAGTAAATACTCATGTTTTTTCATGACCCAACCCAGCCCTGGCCTCCTTCATTTATACTGCTTTCAGTTGAAAACATCCCTACATTGGGAAAAGAAATTGAGACTAAGTAAAGTTTCATTATTATTTTATCTCCAGCATTGTTTTGTAATGATGTGTCTTTATAGCTTACCTCCTGCTAGAATTAGAAATAGACATGGGTTTTCTTTCTGACTGGCTTTGAGGTCAAAGACAAATGGGCTTACTCTGAGGGCATGGTGTTCTGAACCATGCTCCACGGGTGTGAATTTTCCACACAGACAGATGTGAATGCAGTAAGGAAAACCATACTGCTGACTATGCCAGTAAAGAGCAAATGAAAAGATGATCACCAGTTAAGATGCCAAAATACAGATTTCTATTAAATTCCAGATTCCACACAAGCTCTTCAGACCCTGTTATGTATAAAGTGGATGTACCACCACAGAAAGCTCTCTTCCTTTCAGAATCCTGAGTGCTCTAAGCTACACTGTGTGACGCAGGAGTAAAACTTGACCTGTCACCCTTGACACTGAGCAAGAGCTCCTCCTGCTCTTCTCCCTCCTCTTCCCTCCTCCTTCTCTTCCCCCTCCTTTTCCTCCTTCTTCCTCCTTTCTCCTCCCCTTTTTCCTTCTCATCCTCCTCCCTTGCATCCTCCTCCTTCCCTTTCTCCTCCTCTTCCTTCTACTTCCCGTCTTCCTCTTCCTTTTTCTCCTTCTTTGTCTCCTCCTCCTTTCTCTTTTTCCTACTCCTCCTCCCTCCCCTCCTCCTTTCCCCTGCTCCTCTTCTTTCTCCTTTCCCCTCCTTCTCACTTCCATTACTCTCCTCTCTTCTGTTTCTCCTCTTCCTCCTTCTCTTTCTTCTTTCTCCTACCCCCTACCTCCTCCTCCTCCTCTTTATAACTGCTGTGGATAATCTTATTGTTCTCTTCATTCATTCTTAATACTGATGCCTTAGCTTTTCAGGATGGTGAACTAAATGACCCATTGCCATGATCAAAGCCGCTGGGTTTTCTCAGGATATTCACCTAACACATTCCCAACTGCCTCTCCGCACTGCCTGACCACAGACCTGAGACAATGGAAACCACTGACCATGGAGTCAAACCTCTAAAACCATGAGTCAATATAAATATTTCCTCCTCTAAGTTGTTTATGGCAGGTATTTTGTCATGGCTACAGGAAGATGACTAACACAATCCTCACAGACTGGATGAGTGGGTGTGCCAACTAGGAGGGTCATCCAAATAGCTTTACACAGGTGACTATACGAAAACAGTTATGGTTTCCTGGACTCCTCTCAGAGAATTGTGAGTACTATACAAAGGCAAGTGACCATTTTAATGAGACACTTGGGGACAGAGGAAGTGAGATTGCAAGGGACATGTGCAAATGGCCTAAAAAGCATGACACTATTTCTCTGTGGGACCTCACTTCTGGGGTTGGAAGAGTGCAACTTCTGTCAAGGGTGATGTTAAATCACTTGGAAGGTTAACGGAAAGCCTGAGGCCTCTTTTTCTTTTCAGTCTTCATATAGTTTTCGGCGTCTGCTGAACAAAGCTGACTAAATATTTATAGTACATGTGTGTACATGTATGGTAATTATCAGTCCTTCTGTGGAGCCCACATGTACCCTCTTCCTGCCATTAACCAGGACCACAGCATGAAGCTGTCAGTGTGCACCAGCTAACTGTAGTTGTTTCCCATACAAGAATCAATTACTCTCATTAATTCATCCCATTGGTAGGTGGCTCGTCAGTGGAAAGTTACGAGTTAGAAGCCTTAAATAATTTAGATTTGGTTATTTTCAAGTTCCTACTAACAGGAACTTGTTTGGGCTTAGACACAAAGGAGGAGCCATGTGCTTAGAGAACCCTGTGAATGTCTTAATAATTAGATAAGAATCTTGTTTTCTTAGCATTTTCAGTATTAGAAAGCAACAAGCGCCAAAGCGAGAGTTGAGAACTGTGTGTTCTTCCGACCTGAGAATAAAGAGATTCTACAAACTGATGTGCACTCAGCCTTTACCTCTGGGGCACAGAAGTGTTAAGATTGGGTTAGGCAGTGTCTCAGCAGAGAATGTAAATGAATTAAGCTGGAAGACTTCAAACGAAAATTGATCTCCCCTCAAGTTCTCTTTACAATATTACTTCATCTGCCTCCAAAATGCTAGAGTGATTTTAATAGTGTATCACTATCTTTCTTATAAATTTCTACTCATTCTTCACACATACTTAGGGGACAGTGTCATTGAATTCAAAAGCAGTATCTGACCTCCCCAACTTAGAATTAATGTGCTTTTTCCACCCAGAGCTATCAGTATTCTGAGTTGTCGTAAGTTCATTTGCAGCACTGACTTCCTTTCTTACTAAGGTCCTTGAATTTGGGTATTGACTTTTTTTTTTAATGTATCTGGGTCTCTTCTAATCTAGAGTTTGACACACTGCAATTGTTTGGCCTAAACCCACTCAATTAAAAATTCTTATCCTAACAATAGTAGTGTTTACTCTGTAACTTTTGGTGGCATGGATAAAAACCTTGGTTTTCTTTCTGGATGAAGGACATGGGTTAGTTATTTTAACTTAAAGAAATCTCATGGATGAGATCATGGAATTCAAATAGTTGCCACAAGGCTGTAGAACTTGTTAAAAGGCTCAACCAGGATTAGGACCTAGGAATCTAAAGAGATGGGACTCCAACACTGGTACTTTTCCCCTAATAATTTCTGGTTTCTAAAGAACAGCACATGTTCAGAGTAGAAGGTAAAAGAACAAAGCAAATTCCTCCAATATTCATCCAGCTAGAGGGAATCAGCATCAGCATGTTAGCAATTATCCCTTCCAACCAGTGTATATGCACATGTATAATCTATTCACATAACCAGCTCCTACCCAGGACTCCTCAACTTGTTTCAGATTTCAGCTGAGACCCTAAAGCTCAGGACAATGGCAAACAAGTGCCACATATTCCAGAAAGTGGAACTAGAACATCTTAAACATCTGGCTGAAATCTGTCCACTGGATGTCCACTGTCAGGACACAGCTCCTACTTTAGCAAATGGCTAGATAAATATCTGGGCAGAATCACTCAGTATAAAAGAAACCATAGGAGGAGGAGGTGCTGTGGCATATCCTCTCCTTCCAAGCTGAGTGGGAGATCTGGGAAGAGGGTGAAATCTCTGTCAGAAAGAGAAAATGGCACCTCACTTCTACAAGGGAAGCTTGCCACTCTGTGTGACAAAATACTCTTTCCCTGGTCTGCTCCAAAAATCTGGAGACAGAGACTGGGCCTGTATATCATAGGGAGAAGTCTAAAGTTCTCCTCAGGGACAGAGAGAGAGAGAGAGAGAGAGAGAGAGAGAGAGAGAGAGAGAGAGAGAGTCAAAAAGACAGAGACAGAGAGAGAGAGAGACAGAGGGAGAGAGAACAGAAGAAACAGTCACACTGAAAGGCCAAGGGAGAATATTCCTTAAATTAAATCATGTGGAGGCCTCTAAGACAGGCATGCTCCAGTCCAGTCATGGCTCTAAGGAGCCTACCCTTGGTTGCCCCAGGAACATAATGAGAAACAGCAAAGAACAGGTTTAATAAAGTACTTAGATTAATAGATTGTGTATCTCTTTTACCTCTTGCTGGACTCTAAGCCTCAGGTTAAACCTGAGGTAGGGGGAGGCAGTGCAGAAACTAAGAGTGCAAG